>PNEQ01126492.1:0-50693 GCA_003012365.1 Medauroidea extradentata
GTGAGTCGGGAACCGAACGTGGTCCCCTCCAGCAGGATCCCCAAGACTGCAGCGATACATATACCACCGGACCAGCCATTATTCATTACACGGTTCAGTTACCTTTACATACTTATATTCAAAGTCAAACAACAACAAAAAAATAATAATTATAACTACTACATAGTTCAGATGATCAGGCAGGGTGGGTGCATCACAATACGTAGTACTTTGTAATTCTTTAAGATTTGTTACTGTTTAAAAGCAAACTAACTCCCTATACTAAAATAATTTTTTTACGCAAATTTGCTATAAAAACATTTCTTCCCAGCATATTACTCAAAAAACAAGGGTGCAGATCTTACTCGGGGGCAAGTGGTACCTCGGTATATACAGTATTAGTGGCTATGAGAACTGATGAATGTCCCAGAGGATACGACAGGAGTTGTTGTTCCGGTTACACCTTGGTGGCCAGTTCTTGGTGTACTGGGCCTTACACTCGAACCACAACTCAGGAGAGATGGCCTGTGACCAGGCATTTTTTGCAGAGGTGGAATCACTCCTACTGGAACAGATTCTTATAAGGTAAGATTGACAACATAGATTAGCTGCTTGAGCTTTCTGCTCCTCTACAGCTTCCCGCCCTTCTCGGGTTTTTTAATAACTATGATTGAGTCTTCAGACATGAATTTCCACTAGCAAAATAATACACAATAAATTCACTTTAACTAGGCTATACTGATAAAAGTCACAGACTTGCAGATTCACTTAACAAATATACAAATTCAGTGGTTCTATTTGTACTGTTTACACATTATCTATGATGCACAAGATTATAATTTACATTTTTTTACTAGCCAGCACCTACATGCTGTATTATATGTATTTTATTTATGTGCTTATGTTGTTAGCACAAGTAACAGGAAACATAAATAGTGGTAGAGACTTTTGCTGTAGAAACACATAATCCAAAACTACTTATGTATTGAAATAATCTACAAAGATAATTCCCAATAAAGTACAACATATGAATAACTAGCAGTGCGACCACAGTTTTGTTCGCATGTGTTACTCATAGAAAATAATATTTGCTTTAATTGAAAAACCTCTTTGTACACCAGATTAGTAGTTTAGTCAACAAGTGTTAGAATGACCAAGCTGCTAGTTGAGCTAACTCTGCAGCAGAATAAGTAGCTATAGCTGTCCACGCGAAAAGTAATCTTCAAGTCTGTCCCTGCCACTAACAATGACTTCGCATGGGCCTTATTTATAATCACAACAAAGTTGACGACATGGGGTATTTACAGACTCTTAATGTAAGAGGGTAATCAAATGAAATACGCAGTTTACATGGTACGAAGACAGATTTCCCTCCAAGCACCTTTGGTGATAGTGCCCTCAATAACGTATTAGTACGTACTTGTGCATGGTATTGTAAAATTATTATGTAATTAGTAAGCCTAGTGGCCTCTTCCCGCTAAATCATGAATTATGTTACTGTTCATTTCGTTGGTTTTTGGACACGTCGTTGCTAATTGTTTGTGCATTCATATTAGTGCCACAAGATCAAACTGTTTTGTGTCCGTTACCTTTCACAGAGTGGCAGTAATAAATAAGGGTAACACATGATATAACATTTGGAACATCATAAATTTTGTACATTCACTATGGCTAAGACACACATTTAACACAACCTTCTGCTAATTCTAATCACAAATTTACTTGCCAGCGACTACCTGAAGTCTACAACGATAAGTTTAACTTTTCTTTTATTATTTTTTTTTTTCAAACATGTCATTGAAAAATGGAGGTGTGCGGCTTACATGGGTGAATACGGTAATAGTTTATCATTATTGAAACTTTATAAATAATTAAAACTATTTAGCTCACCTCCTGAAGTGGTTCAGTACAGTCATGTTGGCATACGTGTAGTATAGGTAGTAAGCATACGGCGGGTTCTCAATGTCACTCCACTGGTCTGGAGTAGGAATATCCTTGTCGAACAAAGGATTCTCTGGCTTGCTCTCGTCATCCACAGAGTCGAAGCCTATCACCTGCCATGCACACATTCCCCATCAACGATCAACTTCACCTCACTGCATCTACAACACAAGTTTGGTTTTCTGCAGAATACACGGCTTGGCGAGTCATGCCAATTGGGTGCACAGCACAAACACACTACAGCCATGTTCTAACTGGCACATTTTTTAGCAAAATCATCAATGCCATTTTATCTACGGATATTCAGCGTCTTACAATTCAAATTTTGACTTGTTTTACTACACCAGGATGGTGAGGGCCCTACCACAGCTGGACAAAAATGAAAGTGGAAATATTACCCATTTTATGAGTAAGTTTAATTTAATGAATAACAGTACCACATTTTCTTTATTTGCATCCGTATAACTCGAGAATAATGTAAATAAATAGAGCGTTTATTTCAGCTCAGTAAAAACGAGTGCCACCATGTTGATGACTCTGCAACATCATTCTACTTGTTTTTGCATATCTGTTTATTAACTCGACAGCAACTTACCGTATTTACTTGAATATAAGACTACTGTATGTTTTATTATAATTTCTACTTCCCAAAAACTAGGGGTTGTCTTATTTTCAAGACATAAGCCTAAAATTATGTGTTTTATTACAAATACATTTGTTTGGCATTTCATACATGTACTGATGTAGTAAAATGTAAGAACAGTGTGTAAAATAAAGGTTTACCAACTTAAAAGTAGCTATTTCAAATTAAATGCTCATTTCAGGGCATTATGTGTAGCTGGTTTACATTAATGTAAGTAGTATTTTATTTTCAACAGATAGACTTAATCCAATTTTTTACCTTGTCTTATGATTGAAAATCTAGATTCATCTATTTAACTAACAGAATATAACAAAATGTATGTTTTAATACTAGTTATTTAAGTTTTTCTGGCACTTTCAGTTCATAGGAAAAAATATTATTTCCTTTAGACCCAAATGAAAAAAAGTAGGGGTCGTCGTATATTCAAAGTCGTCTTATTTTCGGTTCAATAGGGTACACTTAGTTTGTTAAATCCAGTTGTTTGTTTGGTAGGAACGGGGATGGCTGGGACTTCGAATAGCTATAAGTGTCTGTAGTAGCTCCTTTACTCCAAATACATACATGTGTTACATTATTTACTGAACTCGCACATTTGGAATGCTCGATCATCGGTCTGTAAGAGCCAGCAGGTTTGCTTATACACATTTAAACTGTTGGTGCGGTAGGTTCATTTTTTTTTACGCATGCAACCTTCATACTGTTGACTGTAAACCAAAATGTATTATTCTTGATATAATTTGACACAATAAAATGGATTCGTAGTAAGTTATTATCACTCTGGAATTTGAATTAAACTGACATAAACTCAAATCTACCACTAAAACATCACAGTGTGCAAGAACTACTTTGCTGTCTTCATTCCTCTCAACTCAGTACCAGTGAAAACTTCGTATCAACTAAGAAAATCTTCAACTGTAATGGAGAATGCATTGACAATGAGCCAATTTCATGAGTTAGCATTTAAGTAACCTGGTTCATTAAATTTGCCCAGTAAGTTGGTGGAAAATTTACAAAACCTACTATAATGCCTGGCGGGTAGGCAGCAAACGAAAACCACTGTTCAATTTCATCATACACATGTTAGCCAATAATAATGTGTTTTCAATGTTTACGGCAGCATTTGAAAATATGGCATTTTAAAGCTAAATAACTTAAAAATTTAAATACCCACAGAATTATTACTTTATGTGGTTGCATTTGGTGTGAAAATATTTTGAAAGAATTATGTAAATATATTGTTTTTATCGGTACCATCCTCATTTAGATGCTGGTCTGGAGTGAGTCATAAACCCCCCACCCACCAGCCCCCTCCTAAAGTGAACACATGAGCACACATACACATCAGTTTATCAACACTGAAGATGTTATGTTGTGATTGTTTACTGTGGGCGAAAAAGTTCAGTCGATAAAATTAGCAAAATAAACATGAAACAGCATGGCAGCCTTTCCTTCAGCTACTTTTATTTACATGGTTACTGAATTAAAGCAGCAAAAAGCAAGACAAAGGAAAAGTCTTTAGTTATCAGCACAGCGATCCTCATTGGCCTATGTGAAAGTAAACAAACAACTGTGGTTAAAAGTGGCACAAGTGACTTTAGTTATCAGTGATGCTTTTGAATAAAGAATTAATGTTTCAGGGTGTGTCATTTGGTTTAAAAGGACACCAGTATCTAAAACAGAAAAAAGACAGTTAACGTCTTCAAACTGCATTGGAAAATATTTTTTTCCTCAAGTTACTCACCAAGAAGTAGTAGTGCACATTGTACAGGGATACACATGGTAAATGAGTGTTTACGGTATGTGGATATAATTATTTGCACTTTGTAATTATGCTATTCAAATATGAATATGAATACTGTAGTTTACAAAATGATACATATTTGCATATATTAAATTTTTCGAGTAACCGCAAACCCATAGTCATAACAGTAAGATTCTACTGCAAAAGAGTAACAACTTAAAAGAGGGTGATGTAAAGCAGGGACTAACTGAACATGGTAAGTGATGGTACATAACAGTCTCTCAAAAAGCTTGGCAATCCAACTTGAGACACTCACCAGAAACAATAAGCTCATACACATGTACCTGATATCAATACGGTACTACCAACTTGGGAGAATTGTATTTTGATATTATGGCTACACACCAACAAAATTAACAGAGCTGAGCCACAAAATTATTACATAACACAATAACTGGCATATCATTCTCTTTTACAGCAGCAGTATTTTTTAATTTAAAATAAGTTCAACAAGCTGTATTATTGTGGACACACGCCATTGCAATATTATGTCATTCCAGAAATCTTAGAACGAGACAAAGAAAAACAAACAATGAAATACAAACAAAGAGAAAACACGTCAAACTGGCTGTAGTAAACAAATCCATAAATCAAAACAACAGAACATGAAAAATTCCATAAGGAATAAGTCAACAACAAATAATAAAGGAAAAAAATTATGATAAACAACCAAAAATAAAAGTCGAAATACAAAAAAAAAAAAAAAAACTAATATGTAAAACTCCATCACAATTAAAACAGCATAGGCAATACTGGAACGAATACAATAATGCACACAAGACAGGATAACAACAATGACATCACAGACAACACACTAGATGACACAACAATGAAGACACAAAAGAACACAGTAGATTTCCAAAGGGCGACATTTTACGACGTTTCTGGAGCTGGCATCTGCTCACGTCTTCAGGTGAAATCAAAATGAAAACTTGAAACAATTGGACAGTACAGTAAAATCGTGCTGATGCGACCCCACTCTGATGCGTCCTTTCCATTTATATGACCTAATTTTGAGAAACCATGAAAAATTTGAGTCTAAAAAGTCGAAAATTTTGAGTAAAATAGGCTGAAAAATACAATTTTTATACTTTATTGGCGCTATGTGTCACATTTATCTTGGCGAAGGCTGTACTACAGGCAGGCAGGCATACGACAGTTAAAATTAGATACCACCCCCTCCCTCGACTGTCCGCTAGCCAATACCGGTAAACTACCGCACCACCTGATAGCATCTGCGCGCGCATCTATTGCCGTCCAGGTCCCGTGCCTTTGTCTTGCGACTCGTTAATGTGTTAATGTGATCTTGCTAACTTGTGGATACGGTACTATCGCTTGTTGATTCAGATTTCTCTTGGTTCTTATTAGTTACTGTATTTGTTGACGACTTATTACGCTTTGTTTCTTGGACGCCGATTTGGTTACAATGCTGGTTTGATTTTGTGAATAATTGTTGACGACACACACATTTTATTTTTGGATTTCGATTTGGTAACATTGTTGGCTTGATTCTGTGAACGATCGTTGACGACATGCTCAGTTTTACACAGATTTTGATTTGGTTACATTTTTGACCTGATTTTGCAAATTATTGTTGACGATCGTGACTCGATTTTCGACGTACACGAACTTGTGAATTTGTGAAAATGAGTGAAAAGCGAGCCAGTTTTTCGCTCATGAAAAAATACAAAATTATCCAGGAAGTGAATAAAAAATACAGTTGCAAAGACAAAGATAGCGCAGCAATATGGCATTTCAAAGTCTACTCTCTTCACGATTCTCAAAAAGACAGAAGAAATTCTAAATACAGTACAGAAGGAAGGCCGCAATGAGCAATTGAAAAATTTGAGGGGCGCGATGTACAATAACTTAGAGCAAGCTATGGTGGAGTGGTTTGGTGAGCTGAGAGATGAAAATTGGCCTGTGAGCGGACCAATGATGTTGGCAAAGGTGGACGAATTTGCATTGAAGTTGGGAATAACCGACTTCAAGCATTCAGTCGGGTGGCTGAATCGTTTCAAGACTCGACACGGAATATCCAGCCACAAGATCGTCGGCGAAAGTGCGTCGGTTGATCCTAAGTCAGTGAGTGAGTGGTTGACCTTGCTCCAAAACGTCCTCAGTCATTACCAGCCCCGAGATGTGTATAATGCAGATGAGCTGGGGATGTTTTACAATCTCTTGCCAGATCGCACTCTTGCAGTGAAAGGGGACACATGCAAGGGTGCGAAAAAAAGCAAGGAGCGCCTCACCGTCCTTCTGTGCTGCAACACAGATGGCAGTGACAAAATGAGGCCCCTTGTAATAGGCAAGTTTAAAAAACCGAGAGGTTTCAAGGGGAACATTCTCCCTTGTGACTATAATTTCAACAGGAAATCATGGATGAATGCTGCAGTTTTTACGAAATGGCTTCGCAGTTTTGATGCCAAGATAGGTGTCATGAACAGAAAAGTCCCTCTCTTCGACGACAATTGCCCCGCACATCCCGCGCTCGATAACCTCAGGAATATCGAGCTGGTGTTCCTACCAAAGAACACCACTTGCATGCATCAGCCTCTGGATCAGGGGATAATCCAGCAGGTGAAGCTGAAGTTCAGAGAAATGCTTGTGCGGAGCATGGTGCTGAAGCTTGACATTGGGAAAGAGATGAAGAAGTGGGACGTCTTCAAGGCAATGGAAGCAATTGTGGCCAGTTGGAGGTCATTAAAACCAGCAGTAATCGCCAACTGTTTCCGACACGCCCACTTCGTCACACCAGTCGACGAAGATGCTGCCGTCCATGTGCCTCTCGCTGCCGCCAACCCTGAAAACCCCCACAACCCACCCACAGTGGACACAGAGCCACAGCCGGGCCCCTCGACGGAGCCGGAGCCGCAGCCTCAGACGTACACTCTGCCATGCAACGACGAAACGTGGCAGCAATTGAACCCAGACTGTACGTTTGCAGAGTTCGTGACAACGGATGACGACATTGCAGTTTGGGGCACGCTAGACAATGTCGATGACGTCCAGGGGCAGGAGCAGAGCAACGAAGAGGAGGAAGCAGAAGAGCCCGAAGTTGCGCCGACGACAAAAGACGTCCTCAAAGCTGGGGACGACTATGAATACATTCTGAGGCGGCATGGTGCGAGTGACACTGTGTGGTCGCAGTTCACATAATTGAAACAGTTTGTGGAAAATGCCGTCATGAAGAAAAAGCAGGCAACAATTACAAACTTTTTTAAAAAGTAGGGCGGTATTAGCTGTATTTTTTTTGTTTATGTTCCTGTTTAATTTTGTTTGTTTTACGTCTCGTCGACATTAACTTTCATTAGACTTTCACCTCACATACACATACAAATGCAGCAGCTTGATTAGGAAAGTGTACAAACAACAAATGTGTTAAAACATTCACTTTAGCCTGAGATATTGAATAAGTCAACTAAGTACGGTAAGTGATCATGTTTAAATAAATCTGCACATCGTAGTTTATTCTTTCCACTTTTTTTAGTATTCTTTCACATGTGGCATGTTCATACAAACTATAATGTTTGATTTATTTTAATGTTTACATCCACTTCACAAGTGTCTGGTGTAATTTCTCCTTAGGTAAAATGGAAGCAAAATGTAAACACAGTTACAGTGAATGACGGACGCTGGCGGAGGCGGGCTGGCGGAGGCGGACTGGTGAGTAAATGTGCGCGCAGCCAGCAACTCCCTCCCCCCCCTTACTTACCCTCCTCGCATTCCATGTAGTCAGCTGGACGGACCGGAGCGATCGATAACATGGCCCGCCAGACCACCCGCCACGCATCGCTATGGTGTCACTGAACGCAACCTTTTAAACGCCAGTGTAATACAGCCCACTAAAAAGATAATAAACCTTTAGTAAAAACTTATAATTTCAATACTAAATAGTCTGATTTTTCTATACAAAGCCAACGAAAATGGACACGTCGCACTGTTTTGAAATTTTTTTTTTGGTCAAAGGGAGCTCCTATATGGCTTTCTGGGGTATCATTTTTTTTCGGGAGACATCTGGCTATTTAAACACTGTAATATTAATTTTAAAAACTTGTTTTTTTTTTTTTACATCATATACGATTTGAATAAGAACTTTATGCGAACAATGGCAATTTTTTATGTATTTCGGTATGGGGGGTCAAAGTTGGCCCAAAATGGCCTAAATTCTCTATCGCGACCTTTCCGTTTATAAGTCAGTTTTTCTGGGAACAATGAGGGGTCGTATCAGCGAGATTCTACTGTACTTGTAGCCTTCAGCTCTCTTCCTAGCGCGACCAACGGTAGTCGAGCTCTCTCGTGATTGGTCGCGCACCTTGCAATGGCGTACGTCCACAATAATACAGTTTGTTATTCTGTCCCATTGCAAGAAACATTCATAGACATTAAAATATGATCAGTTGCAATACTTCACACAGAAGTTATTCTGCTTAACAGCCACCAGCCCAAGCACTGCACTGATGAATCAGTACTTACATACTGCAGGAACATGTGTAGTTCAGGGTGAGATTTCGGATTGTTTGTCACTTCAAACAGTGGTTGGAAGATGTTTGTTATCAGCTCCTGGAAGTTGCTCATCAGTTTGTTCAACTTGAAAATATCACTAGAAACCACACAATACCACATTATATACTAGTCTTACTTGCCAACAGAAACATATTTTTCTGCTTTAACATTCACACAAGCTGTAAACAACACACAAGTTTACAATTAGCTCTGAAGACCCTGCTCTTCTCCCAGAGTTCTGTGTACAAGTTAAGAAACATACCTGCCTACTCACAAGGGGCAACTGAGTTACTGGAATAATTTCCATTACAAATTGTACTTGAAAATATTCTATAACTGAACAGCGGGCAAAAGAACCTGTGTAGAACTAAGTGTCAGTGGTTAGTCACGTGATGAAAGCCAGTGGAAAGAGAAGGAATTAGTTTTGTGCCTGCTTGTTTGCTGTGATCATCTCTTTGTGCATGTGCCTACGATTCTGTGTCACACGGTAAGTAGTCATTATGGTTTCTAATGGCTTCTACATCTAGAATTAAGTCAGGTACTCCATTACTGGAGTAAGCATGTGAGCATAACACATGTAAGATTGTGCCATTGGGAGGTAAGGGAAAACTGCTGACGTCCATTGTGTTATCGGCCAATATTACCACCCCTCCAGCCATAGTAAAGTAGGGGAAAACTGCTGATGTGAAAGCGCTACCAAACAAAATTACCACCCCTTCAGTCATTACGAGGTAAGGGTAAACTGCTGATGTGCAGAGCACTACCAACCGAAATTACCACTCCTCTAGCCATGGCAAAGTAGGGGAAAACTGCTAATAGGCATAGTGTCACCAGCCAAAATTACCACCCCTCCAGCCATGGCAAAGAAGGGGAAAATAGCTGATATGCAGAGCACTACTGACCAAGATTACCACCCCTTCAGCTATGGAAAAATAGGGGAAAATAGCTTATGTGCAGAGTGCTACCAGCCAAGATACCCCTCCAGCCATGGCGAGGTAGGGGAAAACTGTTGATGTGTAGAATGCTACTGTTCAAGCTTCTTTTGTCCACTGTCACACTATACCACAGAAACTCTCTATAGTGGTTTATATTACTAAAAAAAGCAATTTTATAACTGCACCAATTCCAAACCTAACATTCATAAACATCATGAGTACATTCCAACCAATGGCCATGTCTGACTGAGTGACAAGTGCAAATGCCTCCAAGTCTTATTTAAATCTTTCTCTCGTCTCCCACTTAGGTAGTCCGGGTTTGATCCCAGACAGATTCTGTCTCAGATTTTTCTCATGTTCAAAATGTAGCAGGCCTTGTCATTGGCCGCCATAAAGTGGTACAAAAACTTCTGTTATAATCTGCCAAACTAAAGCAGTGCAACATTTTAGAATTCTGTCCGTATACAGTCAGTGGTGGTAAAGATGTGATTTCGCCTTGAAGTAATCCAAGTGCGAATAGTGTGTCTCCCTGTTTGAGGTGTAGGAGCGTTGCCATGCTCTAGTATCCTATTGGGAATTATCACAATCACACTAGCAGGGGTGATGATGTTGCTCCGGGGCTCGTGAATGTAAGTGGGCACTGTACCGGGAAGGGTTTTTCGGCCTCTGGTGTTAACTTTACACTTTCGTGACCCCTCAGCACAAAAACCTCTCACACCCAAATCAACCTGCAGCCTCCTTGTGGCGCCACCAGATATTAGAACCAATGCAGGCTCTGGCATGCGGGCCCTATGCATCCCAACTCCTCAGAGATGGGAAAGAGGTACCGGCCCTGATGAATTCTTGGATAGATGGATAGATGGCAACAAGGAGAAACCACTAGGCGAAGCATTAGACTAACTAGCGCTCAGGCTGTTGGGGCCCAAAAACCTGTGTCTCTAAGTGGGAGACACTGGGTAATGGAAATGGACGAACCTGATGCGGTCAGGGGAAAAAAGATGCACAACTGGACTGTAAGGGTGTTACCCCCTTCCCCGATGGGTGTTATGGCGTAAGGAGCAACCAGGGGATACTTGTAGTACTCTGATGATCAGGCTGGAAAACCCACAAATGCCATGCAAATTAGGTAGCACTATGGGCGACCAGATAGTCCCTCGAGGAGGTTTCCTCTCATGTCTGGTCTGGGTTGGACTCGTAGTGGTGGTGGTTGCCCGCATGCTGGGCAGACCTGACTCAAACAAAGAGGCGGCTGATCTGAGGATCTCAGTCGGGGAACAGAAGGTAGGTGAGATCCTGGGAAGGGTGGCTCTAGGCTCTCTCACTAGCTCATGTTACTGGTGGTCTGAGGCGCAGGTTAGTGTTCCGCCTAAGAGGTAGGCGGTTCCAACTGACTGTTAGCTAAAGTCCATTGCGTGGTAGAACATGATCTCTCCCCACGCCCATGGGGGCCGGGTGCCGGAAAGCCTTATTGCTAAGAGGCACCGTCAACAAAGAAAGTCACGGGCAACCATGAGATACGTTACATATGTATACAGTTAGTATTAATTTTTTTTGCATCAGAATAAGGGGTTTCCTTCTATGTTTCTAACATAATGTATTCGTTTCATAAAGGTGAAAATAACCATAACTGAATTTTTCACTATCATCTGCTGGCTGAAAAATTCTGCTGCAGAACATATTTAAGTACAAAGGGACATGTAACCTTTCCTTATCATTACTAAATTAACGTTATACAATGTCACAGTTGCCATTGAAACTCTGGTAAAGAACAGCTGACAATGCAAAGATTGCACACCAGTTCATTATCTTGTGCACAAAGGCTATGATGTAACCAAGGCAAGTGCCTGGATAGCCCTTACGCTCCGACTCTACTAGGCCTTTATATGAAAAATATGCCCAGACCGACAATGTCCTCAATTTTTCCTTTCCCAGTATGTATCATTCCCGCCATGTACAGTGGATTCTCTACGTATTGAAACCTAACGGTTTGAAATATCTGCATCCATGGAACACATTTTGCGGCACATTTCTTTATTTTACAGTATTTCAAGACCACATCCATTAAAATCCCTCAAGTACAGTATTGAGATTTTTATCAGTCCCATGAGAAACAATGGATAGAGAATCCACTGTATCTGTATAAGCTTTGCCGAGTTAACTAATAAACAAAATTTATACCATTCACTGATCTTGTAAGTTAACATCTCAGTCAAAACACTTTTTTAAGCCTGTAAACGGTACCCTTACAAATGCTTACTTCATCACGAAAAGTGTATACATTCACTTATCAATTTACTTAAGTCTTAGTTGAGAGTACACAAGTAAACTCCATCTTGAATTAGCACACCACATTATTCAAATCAAGTTTCTTTTGCTTGGCTCAAACTTCATACCTGTTACTTCTGTGTGAGACAGTGTCAACCATATTACCTTATGGTGTAAACCATTTTTACAATTACGTGATTTTAACTTTCCTCAATTTCTCACACACCTTTCTTCGGTCTTAGTTAATGCTTATACTTTTTAAACTTATTCTACTCCCAAGCATTTCTTGAATTAGTTTTAAAATTTTTTTATTGACAGCAGAAGAGGACTAATACCTTCATATTCATACAAAAACTTACAAGCAACTAGTGTGAATTTAGCCTACTTACTAGAGCCTGGGAATCTGTATGAGCCAGCGAATGTTGTCCGAGTACACATCCCCTGCAATGGCCCACCGCGCCAGCTTGTCCCACTCGTCTATGCTCTTCCCATAGATGGAGAGCCGCAGCTCAGCATTCTGGTACTTGCTCTCTTCCAAGTCAGCAGCAACCTCCTGCACAACGCACAGTACACAACACATACAGTATTTCACAGTATTGCGCCAAACAGCATTGCAGTAAACATTGTTAATGTAATAAAAATTTGTTTAAGAAGACTCCCTAGTTAATAAATTAGGCCTATTTCACCATGTTTTGTTTATTCTAATTTTTCAAAAATAATATATCTTTGACAATAAAATTTTTTAGACGCAAGGGCAGAAGTCATATCTTCATTACTAAAGTTGGAGTTGTGATACCGGAATATCAATACGATGGTATAAAAAGCAGGATTTCAGCTAAATATTATAACACCTTCTATTTATAATACATAACTCTCTGTTCAACAAATAATTTTGTTACAATAACCTAGTTGCATCCTTTGTGAATAAATTTCTGTCTTAAAACACTACCGTAAAATTTTTTTTTTGTGAGAAAACAGACTAAAAGCGGAACAGAGTTTCACATTGTCTGTCCCATTTTCTTCTACACTCAAAGATTCTCTCCTTCCAGTCAACGTCCCCCCTTGGTTTCCACCTTTCAGGAAACCTTCTCAGACAAGAACATGCCCAGCTGTCACTCAAAGTGTACGCCCATCAGCTGTTCAGACTTTTATGTACGGATGCTCCTTTATGGAAAATTCTTACTATCAGAAAGTTGCACCCTTAGTTCTTGGAGTGATACAGTGAATTTAATGCTAATTTTTATACTTGATGAAAATATTTCTTACAGTTTGTACAGTACTGTAATTTCTGTAAGCAGGCTAGGCCTTAATGAATAGAAATGTTTGTATGGCCAATGTCCCTTGCCCATCATGCGTCTGCCTAAGGGAAGCTGAGGACAAGACAACGGCCATTGTGGAGCGCCTATTACCAGCGGATATTAGGTGGCTACATGGGGGACGCAGCAGCAACTAGGGGCTTATGTGAAATTTGGATAGCTGCATGGCAGCTAGAATTACAGATGGCCAGCCAAGAAAATAATTCTGTTGATGCCTTGATTTCTAGTGGTATGACTGTGATTACCTGATGTGACCTGATGGTGAGGGTGAGGGGAAATAATCAAGGTTTTATAAACAAATGCAGATTTTTGGGTTAGTTCATAATTTAAAATGATTTTGGTGTTTGGCAGTGTATTAATATGCATTTCAGAGTTATTTTGGTTTTACCGCTACTTACCATATAATCTTGCTCTTACGTTCAAAACTTATTTACTCAAGCTGAAACACAATCCTGTAATACATAACTAATCACTAATGAGTATTTTGTTGTTACTATACCAAATAAAAGCAAACCCAGGCTGCAATACCTTGATTATCCTTGCAAAGAACGTGCCGTTCAGATAGTTGTCAGTCTTCAGAAAGACTTCTCGCAGTCTGCTCTCTCCAATGGGGTTGTACTTAGCGTTGAACTTGTCAAAACGATGGAAAGTGTTGCGATCCTAAGAGAACAAGCATTTTGATTTTAAAAATATTTCATCATGAAGACAGGATATCTATTTTAATTCCAGCTTGAAACTGTAGTACACTGGCACAAGTAGAAACTAACGTTACTGGAAATTATACAGTACTATCATGATACGTTCGAAACCATTCCTGTATTATTCATAGTTACAATATCAAAGGGAAACAGGTTTCATCTACTTAACCATCGGAATATAGTAACATTTATAATTCAATAGCAATAATCAAATTAATTTAGGTTTCTTACAACATATTTATGAAAAATTTATTCTTCCCTCTAGACTAAAGTGAAATTGCAGAGGTCATCTTATATTCAAAGTCGTCCAGGGTATATATATGACATTTGTAAAAGCTCCTTCTAACTACAAAAGCCTACAGCACACCGTCATTAAAATGACACTGTGCTCTTACTGATAAATATACTGGCCAGACAGATAACAAATGATGTGTAAATGAAGAGACAAAATAAAGTTATGAAAGTTTAAACATAGGTCTCTTAACATAACTGGTACACAATTTGAGACTTCTGTACTACAGACATAAAACTACAACTCAAGGTCAGAACATCTTCACACCTATCTTATTATAGTGCAACACACAACATTAAAAAAATACCATCCAAGTAAGAAGTTTGTACGAAATGGTGAACCAAAAAATGTCTGGGAACTTATTTCCTTCCCTGTTGTGCATTACAAGTGTAAACGGAAGGAAGTACTCAATTCTACGTCCTCTCTGTACATACTCTTGCAGTCAGTGATGTAATGACAAAGAGGGTAAATTCATTCATTTGATAAACATTTTGACAAATTGAAGAGATTTTGGTCAGCACTTAACATGAGTTCTTTAGTGCTGGTGAAGGGTGACACAATATGAGTATGGAGCATCACTGGAATGAAGGGCAGGGAAAAAGGGATATCACTGAGAAAAACCACCGACCAGTGACATATATAGTCTGGCATGAGATTCCAACGTATGAAAATTCGGGGACAGATCCCTCCAGGATTCAAACCTGGATCGACTTGCCTTGTCGTGTACATCAGATACCCTGCGAATGTGGCCATATGTATATTGGAGAAACTGGCAGAGCTCTTTCACCGCGTATCAAAGAACATAAAAACAATTACAAGAAAGGCGAAACCCAAAAAACTAGACTGGCCGAACATGCATGGGAAAATAGCCACAAAATTCTTTGGGAAGACTCGAAACCACTTACACAGGAAACTGACAACATTAAAAGAAAAATCAAAGAATGATCCTTTATTATTAGCAATAGCAATATTTTCAATCAACAGAGTATTGAATTAAAAAATATGTAGATCCCATTAAGAGAGAAACAACTTTACAGCACAAAACAAAAACACACACTCAACCCATCACAACCAATCAGAGTCAATATATGCTACGCGACCAATCAGGGGACAGCTCGTCTCCCATTGGCTGAGCAGGATAAGTGGGCTTACCCTATATAAACCCATGGTTTTTCCAGTCTTTTCATCAGTCACACTCGTGTTTCCTGAACCCTGTGAGTCTATCTGATGACGGGAACAGGTTCCAGTTCCCGAAACGTCGTAACACTGTCTGTCTGGAAAACTACTGTGCTTTGTTTCGTCTCTTCATTGTGTCGTTTATCTTTTCTGTATATGTCCATTATCTGTTGCTTGTTGTCTCGTATATTTGTTCTGTCTTTTTGTTATTTTTCTTTTTGTGTCTGATATCTACTGTGTTTTTTGTTTCGTCTCACCGTTGTGTCGCACGTTACTTGGTTTTTTATTTTATTTATAATTTTTATTTATTATCTGTTTGTTCCTTGTTTTTAATTGTTATTTGACCCTATTCCATTTTGGAATTTCATGTTGTGTATGTATCTCATTGACTAAAGCATACTCTGCTTATTTTATGGTTTTCTTTTAATTGTTTAGTTTCCTTTGACAGTCATTCAATTTGCAATGGAGTACGTCCAAGAAACTAAATCCAGTCAGGTATGTAGTATGTTAAGTAAAAAAACTGCGAACAGCGGCAGAAACAAGTAAATGTAATTTAATGGATGGCAGTCTTTAACTACAAAGTTAATTGCAACCTACCGACAATACCAATAATAAGTATACAATGCACTTACTTTTCAAATGGCTATGTTTATTTGTGGTGGTTAAAAATAAAATTACTAACAGTAAGAACTCTACTAGGACCTTAAAAAGAATTCACTTTACAATATATATTTATATGTTAAGGTAGAAAAGTAGCACAGTGTTCCATAAAAAAATGAGCTCACTGGTCTAACAGATGGTGTGATGTCCCATTTAACATCTAATAATACCTAAAAATAGCAACAACAATATTAAAAGCAAAATTATGACAGTAAATATGTCACCAATAACTGACAGTACAATGTGCTATTAACACTGTTAAGGAAAAATGTTTTACAATGTTTTAAAAATGAAAAATTTTAACAATTGTGGTCACAAAAATGCACGTAACTTTGCTACACTAATAACATTGTTAGCAGTATTTCTCATCAACATCCTTTGATGTAGACCACCTCCGGGTGGGTTGAGAAAATAATGTTACAAATTTCTGTGGACAGAACATGTTATACACAATATTTCATCAACAATTTATAGTTAGTTGCCAAGAATACATATTTTGAAAATAAATGTTATCAACAACTTTTTCCAGCAGCTTTTTAACATTTATTAAAAATACTATTGATCGAATACAATCAGGTTATGTTTACGTTAACAAACTCGTCATCTTAGACAGGCAGCTATACATGTTTGGTTGAGTTTTTTTTTATGCACAGAGTTCTTCCAATGCTGTGCTAATTTATTTTTGTGAAATATCACTACGATTCCATATGTTGAGGAACTAACACAATTAGTATAAATGTGAAGTAATAGTGTTTCAGCATTTAATAGCTAAAAACCAAAACCACTCATCTATCTAAAGTTTCCTGTGCTGACAACGGCCTACATTCCCCCTTCCCCCTCCAAAAAAAAAAATAAATGGACTGGCGAAATAATTAAATGGTGGGGAAGATTCAAAAGCTTATCAAGAAATATTTTCAGGAGAGGAGAAGCTGATGAATATTAGTATTTTTACTTGCTGTATATTGTTCACAAGTCAAAGTGAAAGGACTGAAAATGAAAGGAGGATGGAAACTATTTATGCTAACTCGTTCACATGTTTATTGTTGAAACTGTATAAACAAATTTGTGATCTTTGAAAGAGTTGTGCAATTGGAGTGCATTACTTAGTGTAATTTTTTGAACATACTCCCATGGTGGTGCAGATATCCATCAAAGAAAACTAAAGGGCATAGGAAAACATTAATGGTCCAGGAAAATTCATCTTGTTTAGCAGCTGGAAGTTTGTATATTGCACTCTCAATGGATGAAACTACAATATGTCAAGCACACGAATGTGTCGTAGAGCAATGTTGAAATTGAAGCCTTTTTGTTTAAACATTTTTCTCACAGTCTGACAGATTTTATGAGAATGCATTAATGACTGTGTTAATGTTGTATTGCTAATATTTCGTTGTTGTGGATAATAATAAATATACTGTATATGTATGACTGACAATTTAATAATTGGATGTAAAAAAGTGTGTTATTTCGGGATGGGGGAGGAAGAACGTAACCTATTCATTTATCAGACTAAAACATTAAGACAACTCACCGCATGCACGTCCAACATGTCGACAGTGAGGTCGTACGATGTGAGGTGCATTGACTCAAACACTTCCTTCAAAGTCATATTCTTGCCTTTGGTGCTCGTCACAACCTCATCTGCGTGATTCTTAAGAGTCTTCTTGATGAACCGCAGCAAGTGTTTCTGGTTCATGCATGATGCCGCATGGATGTGCGTGTCCACCTGCACACCACATTCTGCATGTTCACTCTCAAAAGAATAACGGTTTCTAATACATACTGTACTACTATTTACTTTTTCCTAAACATGAAATTGTAATAAATACTAGGAAAAAAATGTTAACACCAGATATAACCAAGGAGTGAAACTGTATGTCGTCTGTTCAAAATATTGAAGAAAAAAGCATGAAACAAACATTGAGAAATTTTGAAAGGAAAAAATATGTGCTGCAGCTAGAAAATTAAATTTTTCTTTATCATGCAGCAAATAAAAATTTTTTATGTTTGTGCAACATAAGGCCTACTTAATAGTGTCGTTTTGTTTTACTCCGCAGTTTTTCTCATGAGATAAATAACAGTACTGTAATGTTTGAAAATTTGCTGCTGTTTTTGTATTCAATAGCATATTTAAACAAACATAAAAAATATTTTGGCTTATTTGGTATACCTGTTATTACAAAATTGTAAATTGCTTGCAGGCACTTAACCTAACCGGGTAATAAATAAACAATGATCATGTAACAACAAATCTACGCTGTCTCTAGCAGGTTTCTTTTCATTAACACCTTTTGACTGTAATAATTTTCAGTTTTCTTTTTCCACTTCTACTTCTTCCTTTTCTTGCCCTTTTCCTTTTTTTTTTTTTTTTTTTTAACATAAACTAGTATTATAATTTTCACTTAAACTTTAAACTTTAAATTTTTGCAAGTTTTAGATCTAATTAGTAACTTTTTTTAGAATGTCACTTTAATAAATTTAATCTGTTAGATTATTTTGTCACCTTTCATAGAATATGCACAATGAGTGTAATAATATGGACAACACCTTTAATTAGTAAGGCTATTTGTCCTAATAAGGTAGTACGATATTCCATCACTATGCTGCAGGCAGGTTATGGAGTTGAAATTGTGAGTTATCACTAAATACTGTATTAATATTGTTTCTGAATGTTTATAGTGTTACATGCTGCTGAGAGGAATCCATCATGCGTTATCAGACACGTGACACAGGGAAAATTTAAGTGTGTCACAAGGAAAGCATGCCAGTGGCTTCCTTTACATTTGTACTGTGAATTAATTCAGAAGTAGTTTCAGCTCTTATATTTTAGTTTTTTGAAAACCTCCATCCCAAGCAAGACCATTAACAATTCACACATTTCTGTAACAATATGTGACGTGCTGTTATTTATAACGCATAATTAATAAAATTCTGGTGTTTGGATGGAGTAATAAATAAGACAGTATGTTCTTTTTTCTCAGGTAGCATGTTGTTACTGTTCTCTCCTGGCAGACCATTACTGCACAAACTTTGTCTGTATGACTCTTAATGATTTTACATCCACAAATCTCGATGTCTGTCATGTAAGTGGAGGAGGCATCAGCTGTCTGCTAACTAACTGTGACGTTTTTCAATACTTTTATATAATACCCGTAGGCGTCCCAGCCTGCCATACTTCACAGTTAGACTATGTCTACTAAAAGGCGTCCGACGCCTGAATCTACGCCTGACAGTGGAACTCCAGCCCACCGTACTCCATGGCTCAACAGCATCTGCCTTAAAACCATCTCTTGCTTGGCTCTTGGTTGGTGCTACAATCCCCACCATTTGCTCTGCAGGCATTGGTTCAGTTGGACCAATCAGGAACCAGTTTCCGACAGATGGCCCCGCCTCTTGAGAACAGCAACTCCTTGCTACTGTCATATTTATTGTAAAATTATTTAATTTCTTTCAGCTATACACAGACAATTACCTTACTCGTTTTTCTTAAAGGCTAAAATTCCTTATACGTATCCTAATTAATTTACTATTTTACATTCTCATCTTAAAGGCTACAGGCTGGCTTTCCTCCCCTCTCGTCCAGCATTTAGAGGGGTAACTTTAGCGGGGGTGAGGGTGAGAAAGCCCAGACACTAACCATGTGCACCTGCTAGCTAGTTTCTACAAATACTAAGTATATAAATTATATTTTTCTGTATAAAATCTGGTACACTGATAAATGTTTAATGAAAGTTATATTTACTTATATTAGTATGCTGAAAACATTTTTGAACATGTAATTGCTCAAAACACTATCATCATTTGTGGGTATAATGTATATGTACTTTGCTTGTTTGCCCGATACTGTAATTCTACTGAAGACTGATTTTCCATCAATATGTGGCGATTTGTTAGCGTTAAACTGCCAGAAAAGAAGCTAAAATTAGATCACAAAAAAAAATTAATGATAGGCACTATGACAAACAAGTGCGGTCACGTGAGTTTATTCAGAAACGGTGTCCTGAATTTTCATGGTTTCGGCTTGGTCCTATGTCACGACTCTGCCCTACTTCGCTGTTTTATCGTCAGTATCTACGTGCTACAGTCGGCGCTTGTGTCTGGACTGTTGGTTTGCCTGATGTGTCCGCCAGGGGCGTGACGTGCCACTTCCCCTCCCGCTCGTCACCCCTCCTTCTCCCTCCTCCCGTGTGCATGCATGGCGACGTGTTCGGCCGGCTCGTCGGTGGGCGTGTTTGTGGTTGGAAGGACTGACAGTCTGCTGAGAGTGTTTCTACCACAAGGGTTGTGTGGATTTGCGCCCAGGTGACGACGACTGGAGGTGGTCTGTCATGCGGAGCTACGTATCATATTGAATTAAGTTGGTCATGCCTTTCGCTGTCATGCTGAGTATTCATGTTCTTTGCGTTTGACTGTCTTGGTGTGGGATTTCGCGATGGTGCGCACGACTGGTTTGATGCAGTCTAATTCACTCTGGGGTTTGATTGGGCTATGTGAACAGTTATACCTCCTTTGTTAAATGGTTTAACGTTTAGCGCGCATGTAATGAGGGTGAAAGTAATACATGCACTGGTACGGGACTCAACACATCTTGTTTTTTTGTAGGGAACATCCTATTTGTCCCTAGTGTATACGTTTAGGATGCATTCTTATATTGGTGATTTTGGTAAAATTGGGAGTGGTAAAACATGTCCATAACAGGCTTGAAAATGATCAGAAAAAAATGTATTGCAAAATCTATTAAATGTATCCTTCACTGTCATTTGAGTCAGGATGCTTAAGTTTTCATTAAGAAAACTTTAAAGTCCATGCTGCATGCAGTTGCCACAGGCAATGTCAAGACCTGCACAATGTACATGATGGCTACACCTGGAACATCTCAGGCACAAAAAGCTCTACTGAGGGTACATAAAGAGGCACTGGCAAAAATGCAGTTGCTTTTTTTTGCAAAACATGGACGACCTTGTCTTGACTGTGTTTGGAAATGTTCACTTGACTAAATGAAAGGCTTGGATGTGGGCAATACATATATTACAGACAAGAAATGTAAAGAGTTTATAAGTGCTACTGCTGCAGTTGAATGTAAATCATCAGAAAATAATAAGAAAAGTGCCAATTATTTTTCTTTTATGTGTGATGTGTCGACTGACAGTGCTGTGTTAGAGCAGGTCATTGTGTACATGAGGTACGCACTCTTAGGGATGATCCATACTGACTTTTGCAGCAGTAAAGCATGTATATTGGCCTAATGCTACCCAGATATTTGATTGCACTTTGTCAGTTTTATATTAATATTGTCGTTACAACAGTGCTGAAGTGAAGAAACACTTAGTAGGCTTTGCCAGCGATAGTGCAACGGTAATATGGGGCTTACGCAATGGTATTCAGGCTAAACTGAAAGAAATACTGCAATCAAATTAAGTTGCTGTCTATGTGTATGGCCCATTGTCTGGAACTGGCTGTAAAATCACTTAACCAGTTACCACTTAATTCAAGAATGGACATTTTCTTAAAGAATGTACATATATTCCTTTTACCACCATAGTCCAGTTCATCACAGTCGTCTTCAGAAGTCCTGTGCAACACTTCAAATAAAATTTTATGCACCATCATGAGCTGGAGGAACTCTGTAGGTTTCACACTTGATGACATCCGTCACGAATGTGATTAAAATTATTCCGGCTCTTTATTTGACTGCAACAAATCTTCTAGAAGAGACCAACTGTGATGCAACTACCAATTCAACATGCAAATTAGTACAGGAAATATTGCAACATTTGGAGTTGATACAATATATTCACTTTTTTTGTTACATACTCGGTTCACTAAGTTACCTGTCACAATCCAACTATTAAACTTTGGTTTAATCAGGCTGAGAGGAAGCGCAGACCATTTCAGACTCCATATAAAAGGTGTACAGATAGGCTGCAGCAAAATAAAGAGTCTGATGGCAATTCATCAGATAGTTCTGATTCCATCTCACAAAGTCAAGGATTTTGTACAAAATATGTACTTTCTAAAATTTAAATGTGATGCATCCTACATTATTTTTAACTTTAAGTACAAATGTAAAATAATAACTTGGTTTGTGCAACATACCTAAGTGAACATAAAATTTAAATACAGCTTTATAATTGAAACAAGCAGAACAGGTGAAATTAGATACGGACAGGAAAGTTTAACGCTACTTGTACGATGGGCAGTCCACTTAAATTCTTAAAATCTAACCCCCCCCCCCCCCTTCACAACGTCGTCATCATTATCATCATAATCAGTATTAGAATCATCATCGTTATTATTGTGTATCATTATTTTATTATTATTAAAATTCTGATGTTAAACTTTACACTTTTATTATTAGATTCTGGTTCTAAGCAATACTAACCTTTCTAATATTGTAGAAGTCTCTGTGAGGTACGGCTTTCTGCGATGCCAACTCTCGTAACTCATTCAACAGAACGTGTAGCTGGAACTTTGATGATAAGTAGGTGAGCCGGCGGTAACAGAATGACTTCCTGAACAGTTACAAATTTTAAATACATTATTAGTTAATTTGACATGGTTTCTTCTAAAGCTACTCTAGTTCATCTCAGTAATTATATTTCATACTATTGATGTAACAGAATAAAATAAATGGCAAAGTAAAAAAATAATGACACTTTTATACTTATGGGTTTGTGGTTGCCATCTGCAGTTTTTGGCTAGATTGTCCTAGGTTTGAATACATTATACTGGATTCCAAGCAAAATGGAGACAGGACACATTTTGTTCCCAATTGTGAAATTCCTTTGGTAGGCTAATAACTATACTGATATCATGATGTACAGTATTTATAAATTGGTAATGTCCAAAAAGTAAACACATCACAAAGGTAATATATATATATATATGTGTGTGTGTGTATGTATAAAAATAAATGTAACCCTTCAGTTATTGTAGCTGGATTCTGTCTGATGCTTGGATTTTGGAAAGAGGATGGGGAGAGGATGTTACAGGAAATGTAAGGTTGCCCAGTCCAAGGAGTCTTGACAGATGGTAACCCTACGAATGTGTAACATCAAAAACAAAACTCACAGCGGACCATCTGCAATCATGGCACACAACTTGTGCATGTCGCTGACGAAGGTGCAGAGGTCAGTGTAAGGATAGTTGCAAGGTTCGTTGCACTCAAGAGCAACAGAGTCCTTATAGATCTGGAACACTCCATCTACTGGCTTACAGATGTAGCCCTTGTCCTCCAGGAATTCACAGTCCCACGGACTGCCCTTCATTGCTGGGGCATGCACAGGGTGGTCTGCCAACATAACAATACACACGTAGGTTCTTCACGTTAAAATGAGCACTCCTGAATAAATCCAGTTCAGAAACCATGACGAATGAAAATATACTTTATTTTTAAAGATGTTTACTTTTGAATGTGGTGGAATCTATATAATATATTTATTACTTTCACTGCTATGGTTATTCATTTAAAATGAAGGATAAATACAAACTGGCAGAAGGCAAAGGTATTTGCTTTATTGTGACTATCCTATACAATGGGAAGACCATTCATTTACACAGCACAACATAAATAATCCTCCACAGATGTTGATTATAACAATCTTTCTATGTTACAGTTTCATTAGAGTGAGTTTCTCTGTAGATCTGTATGAATGTTGAGAATGCAGATGCCATAAGTCCCTTATTTTCACTAGGACAGTGCAAATATCTTGTACATCAACACAATACCAAATAATCATTCTCTTATTATTTTTGGTTCAGAAAGAAGTGTTAAACCAAAAGTCATACTAAAACAAAACCTTTCCAGTTCAATAAATATTAGAAAGCTTCCAGAAGATTACCGTTAGCTTGTTTGGCCATTCGTCTTCTTAATCACTGCATCTTCATCATACTATAATATGTTATTGTTATTAATTATAAAATGTCACATTAAACTAAAAATTCACTTGCATTTTATGATATAAATAATTCCCTAATAGTTCAAAGACTTTCGTCAAATTTTCATTACAGTTAAAATTGCACAAATGGTTTGTTGATTTACTTCAATTTCACAAAACTTTGAAAAGTAATTTCCGATTTTATTTCCTCCAGAAAAAGTCATATTTATCCAACCCATACCTTCCACCAACACACATTTACGAAAAAGTGTTTGCTATAAGGTTGACATGAGTGGGCTCTGAATATTCTCAAAAGTGAACTAAAAGGTGAACAAATTAAGTATTTCAAAAGTTGAAGTTTTCACAACCGATCTTGCACACAATTTAGTAAATAAAATAAATGAATTATAGTACGTACCTTCTATGGTCTTGCGGTCCTCGTGCTGTACAACTTCAAGGAGCTGGTGCTGGTGCTGGCAACTGGAGTCAAGGGAGCGAAGGAAGCGTGATGTGACGATAGGGAAGCTCTGCTGGGAGACAGCCATGTACCGCTCTCTAATGTACAGTGCCTGGATCAGCAGCCCAGACGCTTGCTGCAGATCCTCCAGGGGCACCTACAGCAAACAACACCCCTCCAGCTCATTCTTGTCACATTACACACAACCACTGACCAAGGTGACACATTAGTTCAACACTGGACTCCCGTTCAGGATTTCAATTACCATTTCGAGTATCCTGATTTCTGCGGTTTTCTGGAATCACTCTAGGCAAATTATATGATGGTTCCTCATTACAGGCAATGATATTCCTTCCCAGTTTTCTTTCTGCCCAAACCAGTGGTACCACATCTATGGCCTAATTGTAGAGATGTTACGCCCTATTTACCCATTCCGATGCACCAGTAACTACATATATCACATTTAGTAGGTATCTCAAGTTCAAATGACAGAGGACTCATGAACTCAGATACTGAAAAAGCTCAGTCCGTTACTTTACATATACTATTTGTATACAAATAATTAAAGCAGTACTTCAGGTGATTTTAACAGCAGGCAAGGATACGTACTCTTAAATTAACATACAATTACAAGTACAGTGTTAGTACCTATCACAAACAATTCTCTTTTTATTTTTATTTTTATTATTATTATTATTATTATTATTATTATTATTATTATTATTATTATTATTATTATTATTATTATTATTATTATTATTATTATTATTATTATTATTATTTCATACACATAATACAATTGAAACTATGTTAATGCTTACAGGCTGTATATGAATTTTACAGCAGAATTAACCTAAAGCATGTATATCCATAAATTAGTCCTGTGAATAATGTCAATTTTTTAAGCATTGGGCAGAAAAGCAAAAACTGAAACTAGGCTTGAAAGAAGCCTTAATTAATCCTGAACATACTAAAAGATAAAAAAATTATGACACTTTCCAAGAACACATGTAAGAAAGCTACAAGTAATATTCCATCCAATTACAACAATCACATTACAGCAAACATGACACTTGAATCGAGGTGAAAAGACTTTGGTCAGCGTATAACAGCAAAGCTTTCAGCACTGGAAACAGGTGATATGAGATCACTACGAAGTAGCATCTCTATGACGGGGCAGGGGAAATGAGGGATCCCTGAGAAAAGCAGTCGACCAACAGCATCGTCCTGTACAATTCCCACATGTGAAAATTTAGGTCAATCCTGCTGGGAACCAAAGCTCAGTGACTGTTAATTGTTATTACACTGTGCCTGGGTCTGTACAGAAATTGTACTCTTATTGCTGCCAGAAGCAGCATCACATTGCTGGGACTAGCTTGGCACAATGATAGCTTAGCTTATTATTCTTTCCAGTCGAGACCTCAAAATATACTGTCAGGGAATTGCGCATCTAGTAGCATGCTGGCAAAGCATGTGGGATGTAGATGATAAATAACTTGATGACTAATGATATGTGATACATGATACTTGCCAGATACCTTTTGCCTTCAAACACTCAAAAAGTGCATTAACTTTTTTGTTATCTTACGTGCCATTACAGCAATTATTTGTGCTATATAACTATAACGTGAACACAAAAGGTATATAAATCAATGCACTGAACGTTTTCACATAAAATAAAACTTCACTATATTACTGAAGTGATAAGTTTGTGCATGTATTGTACAAAAATTTATAATGAAAAGTTTAAATATAGTACATCCATCAACCCAGCCATATACAGAGTAGCATTACAGCAATAGTCTTCAACACCTGGCTTGCGGGCCAAAGATGGCTCTCCGAGGTCTCTCTAGCCAGCCTTTTTAAATAATTAAACATGAACTTTAAATTGAAAATGTTTGTGAATCTGAACAATATTATACACTTCGCCATACCGCAGTGGTTCATAGTAGCCCATACATGTCATTCAAATTGTGATTATATTTCACGCTGTTCTGCAGTAGTTTGAAAACCCCTGCATTACATTATGCACCTAACTGAAACTGAAAAAAAGCTCAAACATATTACAAATAAGTCTAGCATATATTTTAAGAGAACTTAACCTGAAGGCAAGTATTTCACTATTATCTGTTCACTGCAAAGCAGGTGTAGCAAACTGATGACCTGGAGATTATATAGCAGCCCTTCTCTCCTCCTCTAAAATTTAAGAATAATTAAAACAATATATAATTGTAAAAAATTAAAACTGCCACACTCCATATGTCACGTGCGGCCTACATTAAGTTCACTAGCAATGTCGAGGTGAGTCTAACACACCTGCTGAAAAGTGAGTCCTTCTGAAGATTATCTTGTGAAGAATAATAATTATAAAAACACATATTGTGACTTCAGACGTCAACTTTTAAGTACAGTGAAATTTATACAGTATGTATATTACTTAAACTGCAATATTTCCCTCAGAAAGCAAGAGGGCTTGGTCAAGGTACTTGATGGAAAGAGAAAAGTTATCCCGGGCCTTTGTCCAGGAATCATCCATCTTTCACCTGTAGGCCTAGTGATTTCGGAAAACTCTGGATAGCCAAAGCTGGGGATCGAACCCAGGTCTTTCCAAATGTGATTTGAGTGGTTTACCACTTCTCCACAATACTAGGCCAATGCAATAACTTAAGCAAGCCACCTATCATATTGTACTCACACCACTTGTGTCTTCACCACTTATAGAAACCCTCTGGAAATGTGGAACGTAATCATGCTCCTCCAGGTCAAAATGGTGGTCTGTCTCATCAGGCACGGGGCCGACAGAAGGTTCATAGTGACTGCGACGATCCTCCAGATCTTTCGCCACCCTGAAACACGAGATAATACAACAATATACTGCACACTTGCTATTGGGCATTACAGTTCAGACTATCTAGAAGACACTTTCTTGGATTTGTATACACCAACCAAAATTATTTGCTCAAGTATTTTACTTAGTTACTTACATATTATGTAAAAAGTGTGTATTGCATATGAAAGTGCGTACTTCAGGTTTTAATGTTTTATTGTGTACTCTGTGCTATATTAATGCTTATAACGTTGCTAGCATATATGTTCACTGTTGTATTTATTAGGAGATTCTGGAAATCCTCAACAGAAAAAAATTTTAATCTGTTAAATCTTAGTCCGAAATATAATCATCAAAAACTTAAATATATTTTATGGCAATAAACTCGTTACATTCTTATCCTAATCTAGTCTGAATAATTACAGTATCTACAATACCCTTGGTTCCTAGATCCTAAATAATTTATTATATTTAAAGTTACTGTCTACAGTTGCTGGATTTTTACTGCAAATTGGCTTCGACAAACCTACAACATTCAACTGAAGTTTCTAGCACTAAACTGTGTACTATGTTCTCTTAACACAGCATAACCAGTGTTGTAAGAACATCCAAAAAAACAGAGTCCCAGATAATGCACTTCAATGATAAAACACTGCACTCAAACGTATTGTGTCACATACGTAAGAACAGGAAATATATCAGCCACCAGAGGAGGGTGCATTCTCACCTACTACTAATAGATCTCTGTATCGCCAGCTTCTTCTCGATCTGCTCTATGGGGAACTGTGGCACCTCGTACGGGGCAGAGATCTCATTTGGCAGCTCATGTGGGTCACCCACATCCTCCACCGTCATTTTGGGCACGCCGTACCCAGCCACACTACCGCGGAAGGTTGGGCTCTCACTGCCTACGGACAGAAAAACATTCCCAACTTAAGTGAGAAAAGCTCTACAACTTTGATAGCTTTAAGCCATTACAAACCATACATTTTTCGGTTCTTCCTAAACAGTGGCGGCTCTAAGGTTGTTGCCAGGTAGGGCACGAGTTGCAGAGAACTGTATATGGTTGTGCGCTAATTGACGCTACAGCCACTGACACGCTGGTATATAGGTGCCGCCTATTACTAACTGGCCACCACACAATAAGTAGCCAGTAGATATTTCATGGTCATTGATATATGGCGGCGTGTTCACACGAGTGTACAGTTCCCTGCAACTTGTGCCCTACCTGCCAACAACCTACGAGCTGCCACTGTTCCTAAAGGAATCTCACATGGCAAGAAAAAATTATGTGTTGTAATACAACTATAGAAGCATAGTTAGGTTTCCTAAAGAAAATCATAACAGTAATGGAAAAATTAAAAATATATTCACAATTAATTATCTATCCTGGCAAGCATTGCAATGCTCACTAAATGTTTTGGGTACCTCACAAACACAACTCCCCAAATTTTCACTGCAATTGTATGAATGGTACGTATCGGATTGCATTATAGATGAACAAATAAATATTCATATTTCTATATTGGATTGATTTAATTTTATTTATGTATTATATATTGTACATACGCAATATTAGCAATTTCCTATGATGAAATACAAGGCCAAGAAAGAAAGCATTTGGGGTTAGAGAACTGAACAGGCACAAGTACAATGACATGTTTTAGGCGAGGGGATGGGGGTATTACTATAAATAAAACGATGGTGATTTTAACAAGAGAGACGACACTTTATGTGGTCATCTACATGTTTTCCTACAAATAAACAAATTTAGTTCTGAAATAGTCCTTCACCACGTTCACTTTAAAATCTCCTGTGTATTTTTTTTTTGTATGCCTCCTCCCCCTTTTTTTTCCATCCCTGCCTGCAAATGAGTTTCTAGAATAGCTGCTGAGTTTTATTTTTGTCATATAGTATACTAACTTCAAGTAGTAAACACAGTTAACTTTGAATAGATTGAAAATGTTGAGTATTTTACATAAAGTAAAAATTACTCACTTAAAGCTTCTTTGTGGTTTGTAAATAAATATAATAATTTAAATAAGTGTAAATGAACAAATTATAAATAGCTACAATGCCCTCAAGAAAAAACTTACTTTAATTAAAAAATATATTTCACTTCATCTTTAAAAATGCCACTAAACTACATATGGATAATGCAAAAACAGTAGTATTTGTGTTATGAATAATGTTTGTGGCAAGGGAGGGAGGGGGGGGGGGCAAAGGTTAGGTATGTATCCTACATCCAATTAACTGTGTGAGAAAAATGTTGTATTGACTTATTAAAATTGTATATATTTTTTTAATACATAATAATACTGAATTATTATAGTCAATACTGTAGATGTTATGTTAATATGAAAAGCAATCAAACCATCAGAAACTTTTACAGTCATATACATACATTTTATAGGATAAATTTTTTAAAATGAACATAACTTACTAAAAAAAAAAAAATTGAAATGAGGATAAAGGTAAATGGACTTTACATCTCAACAACAGTGAAAGTCATTACAGACTGTAACACACAATTCAAAACAATAGGGCCTACAGGAAATAGTAGATTTAACAAAGCTTCTTAGCATTTACCTAGAGCAATTTCGGGAGAACATAAATTGAAAAGAATGAGTGAAAGATTTTGGTCAGCCCTTAACATCGAGGTCTTTAGCGCTGGTGAGGGGTGACACGAGGTGAGTGTGGAGCAACACCGGAATGAAAGGGCGAGGGAAACGGGAGACACACTAGAAAACCCGCTGACCAATGGCATCATCCAGCACAATTCCCAGATGCGAAAATCCAGGGACCAACCCTGCCAGGAAAATTAAAATTGTGTGCGTGTATGTATTTGTGTGTGTTTTTTTTTTATATAATTATACATACTATAGTTAAACGATAAAAATTAGATTTAAAATTATTTAATATTATTTTTAAAGCAGTTTCCATGTAAAAAATAGTTATTGACTCTGTCACATTTGGATTATGCACACGTGCACTCAGCTGACTGTCCAATTGTTCAATATGTAAGTCTATCTTAAATGAAATTTATTGGTTTTCGACAGATTTGTACGTATACAAAATGGTTTTAAAAAAAATAGGCATTTTTGTATGTTTCCAAAATGTTTTATTAAGTTCACAATATTTTTTGCAAACTTACAAACCAAACATTATAAAATTAGTTTTCAAGTGTTTTTTTTCCCTTCCCTTCCTTCCTTCCTGTGCCACAGTTCACAGATATTCAGGTCTGTAAACCTGCGAACTTTTCTGTCCCCATTTATTACTGGCTTACAGTCATAGAAGGTGTGTCAAAACAGCTTTCGTCCAATCACAAATTGGCAGTGAAGTACACGTTCTTGGCGTTCAAACCGACCTACAAGAAATTTGCAAAATACTTGTGTCTCTAGAGATGTGCTCTAAAGCCGGACACTGCAGTTGAAAAGTGCTAAAAAGTCTAATTCTTTTTTATCTGCCATCCAATTTAACTCCTGGCTAGGCTCCAAGAGACTGCGACATTGTGATCCGCAAGCCAACAGAAGAATGTCCGCTCTCACATTAATAAGACTTGGAGGGTCAGCACAGGAACCTCTCTCAGTGCATTCCGATTTATCAGACTCTTGCAAGAACCCTGTACAGTACAGACCATCTACAATTCATTCTTCAAACTGAATTAACATAAAGTAAAATTGTTAAGGTAGCTGTTTGCCCAGGACGCCAAGCAATGTGCAGAACTTTGGCTGTTACAATATTATTTGAAAACTGCTTAATTCGAATCAGAGACCTGTGCTTAGGAATATCATCCAAAGTAAGTTACTCGTATTTATACACTTTTCAGCTGCACCACTAATCAATAAGTCATATTTTCTAGCGGTGAAAATGGTTGTCTCTGTGGACTGTTTTAGGTATGAAAATTTTGGCGCAGATTATTTTAACGTATGTGCGAGTACAATACAACTTTAGATTTAATATTACGCACTAGATAGCTCAGCGAGAAGACTGCACGCCAAGCTAGTGACTTGTACCTAGGGACTAGGGGGACGAGTGATGCACATGCTGTATCGCCCTTATCGCTTCTGCACTTCTAGGCCTCGAACGCCCAACACGGGTCCTTACCTTAAGATTCCACTATACACCTGATGTACTAATTCTTTGTTTTAAAGCTGTAATATTTGTTTCAGAGTATAAATTAAAAATGTTTGTTTGAAGAACCAATTTAATGTATGTGTTCTTTATCATGTATACACTAAATTTGATTTGTGCGCTAAATGAAATTTCTAAATAGTGATAGAAGAAAAATGGACACTAATATTCTTCTATCAGTGTTTACAAATTGCATTTACCAAGTAATGCAAATTTACGGTAGAAATTTTAAAGAACACAAATATTAAATTGGTTCTTCAAACAAATATTTTAAATACTCTATAACAAATATTACGGCTTTAAAACAAAGAATTAGTACATCAGGTATATAGTGGAATCTTAATGTTATGAATATTTCGCGAGTTCAGCGAGACACTCACTGAACCGGCTCGTGCAGCCTCCAGTTGGTAACATACCCTGACACGACATTACACGGAAACTCATATTACGAAGAACAAAATACAGAATAGCTGAAAAAGTTTCAGAGTGTAGCCTACACTACCTCATGCTACTAATATCTGTTCCATTATTTATTGGGAACAGCTACAAAAGTTTAATGTATGTTTTCATAGGTGGTTCGGAATTAAGTGAGCACTCAACAAAGCCCTGCTAAAATTCAATTTTCAACCAATTCGTATCTATCCGCGCGTAACGGCTAACGACGAGTCATGTCTAACCAGTGTTGCCAACCGTACCTGAATTCGGGTACATGTACCAGAATTGTGCTGTCTGTACCCGACAGTACTGGCTCGGGTATGCAAATGCACCCGAATTTGCTGTGATAAAAAGCCCTACTCTAATTATTTAGTTTTAAGATTTTTTAACATTGTTACAGTAACTTAATTTTGTTTCAAGTTACGTTTGTGAGCATGCATATTTAAAGGGAAACCAACGTCGCCATATTTGAATACTACACATTTTGCAATAACTTTTGGTTTAGATAAAGTTCCGTAATTTGGGCCGTGATGGGGCGTAGAATGGCATTTCGAATATATTGACTTCATGATTAGTATGATTTTTTCACAAGTTTGTTTCGTGGTATGAAAATAGGCAAATGTTAAAAAAAAGTTTTCTTTTGAAAAGCAAAACTTACAAAAAAATATATAAAAAAAAAATACCAGAAATGTTATATTCAGAATTTCTGGAAACATACATATATTAAGCATTACCAAGGCCAATTGAAAAACTAAAAAAATAAATAAGATGCAGACAGATTTTATTGTAACAAGAACAAGCAGAATGAGGAGGGTATTTATTCCCTTCTCTACATACTGACAGCAAACAGGGAACCCCTGTTTCATGGGTTAAATGTTCTCCGATCCCCACCGTCGCTGTGTTTCAGAGTCAGACATAAGTAGAGCAGTGGCGGCTCCACAGAGAGGGCCCAGGGGCCATGGCCTTCCCTGTTTGTTCTGAAAGGCAGGATTTTCTGGTTGAAAGTTAAAATAAAAAAATTTTTTAATGTTTTAATATTGACTATTGTAACTTGCAGCTTACACTACATGACGCCTGTAAAATGGAGAAGCTTTCTGCAAGAATGAGAGTGTGTCATAAAATGGGATTCCCCTTCCGACCTGAAGACTATGATAATATTGTTTGACATAAATTTATTTCCTTACAGTGTGCACACAACCGCTTTTAAAAATATTTTGTAACAAAACTCTATCACCCTCACCCATAGACACAAGTACTGGATTATTTGGAATAAATATAGTTACTTAATATTATGTCCATTACTAACTCGGGAATAATCTCGCTCTTCCCCTGTAACTTACCATGGCCATCTCTGTGAGCTAATATCTTTCAGTTATTTAAAAAAAATTCCAAGCGGAAGAATAAAATTGTTGCAGCTTGTTAACTTGCACCGCAAGATGCAGGTGGCTAAATAGTAGTAAGGTCCTTCAAGAATTTGTGTCCCTCTCCTAATCGACCATTCGTAAATGAAAGTACTAATGTGTAACTTACGATTTCCTTGTGATAGTAAAAAATATTTTATGATGTTATTGTAAAATTGTTCACACAACCCGCTTTCCTCATAGCAAGATATATTTTCAGTCAGTGATATATTGTGCTCTGATGCACGAAAAATGCTTTAAAAGCACCATTTTGCATCTTGAAATCAAATACTTTCCGGGGGAGGACCCGCGGACCCCCCTCCCGCTTTAAAGGGGGTTATGGGTTATAGTTGGGGCAGAAAAATATACTAGGCCCATCATGTTAACTCAACCTGGAGCCACCACTGAAGCAGAGGGTAGCAACAGGCAGTTGTGAGTGTTATTCATACGAGAGGTGTTGTGGGCAAGTAGTTTTGAAAAAGCTTTGTAGTGATTATTTAAGTGTTAATACTTAAAAAGACAGATTATTTTGAAGGTACCTGTAAAAGTACCCGAATTTAAATGCGACCGTACCCGAATTTTAAGGTGTGTGTACCAGAATAATTCACACGAAGGTTGGCAACACTGTGTATAACCTGTCTGGACACGTCACTTGATGTTTGTGCGTGTAGGACAAATTGTGCAGTCGGTATGAACCGATTATACATTACTGGAGATGTTTGTGTGTGTGAGGTAGGAGCGGTAAGGCTGCCACTAAACCTACGTATGTAGGACATTATCGCCTCTCCGTGCAAGCCACTCAGCTGGAGTACAGTGCTTTACTATTATCCTTTTACCTATGGGACTTTAAGCGGAGATCACATTATTTCATTTATGGACAGCGTAGTTCAAAATCTAACGCTTGTTTCTATAGTTATGTTTTTCGAATCCAATTGTTATTAATTTTCCAGTTACGGCAGTCTGGAAAAGCCACATTTGGCCGTTTTGAGGAGCCAGAAAATAATGTTTATAATAATCGTACCGAATATTTAAAACTACAGCGACATAATTTGAAGTGTGTGTTTTTTTTTTCGTAGATATACAGATATAATGTGCGTTACATAGTTCCCTTAAGAAAAATAGTCATAACTCGCTGCAACGCATTTGAAACGTAGGTAGGCAGGCCGCGTAACTCTCAGCGTCTTGGGGTTCTATTCGTTAATTACAGTGACGTGGTGTCGCAGCAATCTTGTTCTGATTGGTACAGTCGAACGAGCATCGCCTCTGAACAAAGACACGCTGCCGGTAACCATAAAGCAGTGTGACAGATGTGCACATAAGGCGCTGCAACAAGCTGGTGCAAAGTTAATTTTCAGCAAAAATCACTGGCTCTATAGAGACCGATATAATGCGCGGGTTCAGTGACCTCTAGGCTAGCCTCCACAGAACGGTAACACGTTGGACTCGCATTAGGCAGGACCCGGGTTTGATCCCCGGCTCCGGCCATCCTCATTTCGGTTTTACATGTTTTCCCGAAATCTCTGCAGGCGAAGTCTGGGATGTCCCAGCTCCCGTAAGTGTACCAAGTTGTGTGTCGCCGTCTCTAATATTTTTAACCAAATACTTTGAAAAAATTTGAGACTGTGTAGAGTCATACGATAAACAATTTTGCCAGAGGAGTTTTTAAAATAGGCCTAATGTACCGTTTGCTAGCAAAAATTATTTTGCTTCGTTTTGGCTTATTTTGACAAAAAAATATGTGCTATTTCAGGGGCAAACATAAAAAAAATCAATTAGGTGTATTGCAACAGAAAAATTCAGACACAAACGATGATATATAAGTGTTAAAACTGCTAGAATGAATTTTTGATATAAGCATTAATTTGCGTTCAAAACATTTTTTTTTTTCGGAACCACTGCAAAACTAAGGAGCGAGGCCTTAATGACCTCTTTGTCGACGAGACGTAAAGCCCACTTACCTTACCTTAGCCTCAACAGCTACTCAACAGCTGCTCACTAATACAGAGAAACACCATCATGAGTGGGCCTACATTTAGTTATTGGCTCGACGCCCTCCATGTATCATATAATGCCTACTAGTAGTGGCGCGTCAATTTCGCGGATTCATCTACCAGCAGGTTAGATTTCTCGGTCCTATACATGCTCTGGCCACATTAAATTATTCATTGGTAGCGATGATGGTTTACCGGGGGAAAACTTGACTGTTTGCTGGATTTCAACACACGTTCAGATTATTACATTTTTACTGGCTTGAACTTTTACTTTAAACTGTTACTCTATTTGACTGAGCCTATACGAAACCCGCTATTGTAATATTTGATGCCAGTTATTGGTTTGCAGGCAGCTACGTTGAGTCAGAAGAATATCACCGAACCATATATGGTGCAAGAAACTACAGCGTTTTAAGGGCATGTTGGCACAAAACATTTTCGCAATATACCGCCAACTCTATTTATTGGCTTGTAACCGTGTACGAGGGTATCACGTGGCAGCTATAGGAATTATTTCCTTACTTACTACTGGCTTTTAGTAGTCAAAGGCGTGTCATGCAAGCCGTCGGCTGAGCATGGAGTACATATTCTTGGCAATATACCTGCCAAATTGACGTACCTCTACAGATAAGTCTAGAGGCCAACTAGACCTGCAGGTTAGCCTCCAAGAATATCTAAGAACTCCCAGGAGATACCAGCTGTTCATTGGCTACTCGCCTATACAGTGATATGGGCCATGTTTAGAACTTATACAGTATGTTTGGTAATTATAGTTACAAACAAAAGGGGTGTATTGAGGACGATGAAACAAGCAACTAATGCCAATAAACATAGCTCCAGAAAACGACTGTTTCCTCGTTCCGATGTATGAACATGTGCAAACAAGGGAACGTTGCGACACTGTTCCCGTCACATGTACGAAGCACCAGTCCCCACAGTCATAAGTAAATGCAGTGTGGCTGCGTAGTGTCCACGAACTACAGGAACGCGTTGTGGATGGTCGCCACTGCATTCGGAACACGCCTGGATTTTTTTAACTTGTACGGGCATCGGTGCGAAGACGTGCTGAAGCTTGCCTTCACATGAACGGCACCCATTTCGAAAATTTGTAATGTCTTCGTCCACATGTGCAGCATTTTGACGTTTTGATCCTCAAGAACAGCGTTCCTGTCGTAACATAATGTGTCATATTGTGAAAATGATTGGTTTCCGGACCTATGTTTATTAGCATTGTTTGCTTGTTTCATCGTCCTCAACACACCTCTTTCGTTTCTACCTAAAATTACCAAACATCCTGTACAATTTATTATTGACTCAGCAACTTCCAGGATGTGTCAAATAAGTCAAAGGTCAGAAACTTTTCTTCTTTTAAAGTTAACTGTCAACTCACGGCCTTTCAGTAACCTAACTGGTGGTTCCGTATACAATGAGGGCTTTATAAACCCTGGTTATTTTTTTCCTGTAAGATAATTTGTTTTTTTTTTCCCTACTGTTTTTAATACATACAAAACTACGTAATTAAGAATCAAAGTGTATAGATTGCACGGACCGTAGACAAAAGGTAACGTCTGCTGAGGTATAAATAAATTAAGGTCTAAACAATCGGGCGCACTTTGTCATGAACGACCTGAACTTGAATGTAGGCTACGCCTAACGTCTTCCAGTTTAAAACACCAGTTGGTCGAGCGTATCTGGCCACCCATGGTTAACTTTAGAAAATACCACGAAGCAGAGTAAGGATGGAAGGGCGCAGAAACAAGTACTCAAAATGGTAGACGCGTTCGCAACACAAAGTACGGGAGAGATAAGAAAGAAACACGTAACATCGCAACAAAGCTGAGGATTACAAAGGATTAACAAAGTTCTGGAACAATGTACAGACCTATATGTTCCTCAAATCTCGCAGTTCGCACTAACAGTTGTAATGGACCCGAATTTGCATTCCACCAATTATTTTGCATTGGTTTTGGATTTGTAGGACCGTTTCTAATAAGAGCCGACCCCGGAGAGAAGATGGTGTATCGCGGGAAAGCTTGACTGTTTGCTATGTCTCAACGTATGTTCAGCATATTAAAAGATTACTGGCTTTCTCCTGTACGTGGAGCTGTTACCTTATTTGACTGAGCCAATAAGAATCCCGCTGTTGTAATATTGATGTATGTTATTGGTCTGCAGACAACAACATCGTGTCAGGTATGTCTCACCCAGTCATACACGTAGCAAGAAACTACAGAGTTTTCACAGGTATGCTGGCACGAAAAATGTTCGCGATATACCATCCTTAGAGACACTGGAAAATCGCGAAAATGTTTAGCATAGTCTCCAATAAACTGTAGTATTTTAACCGTGACACGTGTGAACAGTTTTGTGACAAATCACTCACGCTGCATGTTCAAGCTGTACCGTTCTAACTGGGTCTGTTGTAGAGAGAAATAATGCAATGCTTCAAGTAAACCATAGCCAATATAGATACAAAACATTCAGTGTCATATACAGCATGTTGGAGCCTAGCAAGTAGTCATCTTTTCCCGCGATTTTCCAGTATCTCTAACCATCCTCTCTAATTATAATGCACACTACCAGAAAAGTAGGTGGAATTACAAGGCCGTATCTCGGGGGGGGGGGGGAAGGGTAAAGGGGGCACATGCCCCGGGCGGCAGTCTGAAGGGGCGACAAATTTCTGCAGGTTCCAATAATTACTGCTCTTAAACAATGTGAACAAATGGAAGGGAGGGGCAAAAAACACTTTTGCCCCCCCCCCCCCCCCCATAGGGAAATATGTAGACCCGGCCCTGCGTATATGGAGAAATACTACTGAAAATAAGGTGACTTTCAATGACATATAGTGTAATGTTCCCGAGCATGAATAAGGAAAATTAATAAGCCAGTCGATTTAGCTGTAAAGTTAATTTAGAAATTTTGGATTAAATTTAGCAATAACGAATTTTTACAAGTAAAACCTATATGAATAAAAACTCTTGAAAACACAGCACATTACGTAACATTTCATCGTAATACACTGAATAAAACTCTGTAAAACATATCGGAAGGTATTTCGACTTGGTAAATGACGGTAGCGTTGTTTATATCTAGAGAAAGAATATTTTGTGGTTCAATTTCAAGAATGTTAGAATTCACTGTCATGTGTATACGTGTGATCACAAAAGAATGTCCCAAATTTGAATGCATAAAATACCAAAACCGAACAAACCACCACCTAGTTGACCAGTCGAACAAACCATGCAGCAATGAAGTTTCTGTACCAAATCCTCATAAATGTTCAATGTGATCACCACGAGCTCGAACCATATCTACGCAACACTCGAACTCGTTCCACACTACTTAGAATGTCCGGTTTTACGGCTTAGATGGCGTCCGTAGTTCTCGTTTCGAGGTCAGCAATGGTGACGGAACACATGATACCCGTACAGAAAAAAAATCGCACGGGGTAAGGTCAGGGCTTCTGGGAAGGGGAGGGGGATAGGCGGTGATGAAGAGGCTGGTCACTAGCTGCTCCGCGAATAAATCAGCAAGGTCTCATTCAGGTATCCACAAACAGCAAGGAGTCAAAGGGGTGGCGCACCATCCTGCTGGAAAATGAAGTCCTTCATCGTCTCTTCTGACTGAGGAAACAGATTTCTGCATCAGTTTGCTTCAGTGGCTCGTGCTGTTTTTCTGCTTCGTGGTCGTGATTGGCTGAGTTCAATTCTCACGTGCATAAACGTTTTACTGAAAATCACGGACGTGTGTAGTTCGCAGTAACATTATTCTGATTGTGTAACGACGTGTCTCATTTGACACTACCAAAGACACTCTGCCAATAACAAAGAAGCAGAACCACAGAGGTGGAAACTAAGGTATTGAAACAAGTTGCTGCAGAGTCTTTCCGCGAAAATAAAGGGGTCCCTGCAGATTATGCACTGTGGCACCCAGTCATATTCTCCCACTACATATTAATTCAATTTACTAACAATTTTACTACCGGTTACCTTGCAACACACGGAACTAAGCTTTCATTAATAACTTAAAAACAAAGGATACTGCGACCTATGTTCGTATGGACTTTCTTCCCTTGTTTTACTGTAAAGAACCCACCCTTTAAGTTTGAAAAGTATTTCTGAAACAACCTGTATAACACGGGTTTCTGAACACTAAATCATTAATTTATGCGCTGCACTGAACTGCATAACAACTTTTTCATTTTTTTATATAAATTGTATTACAAAATATGTATACACAAATAAACTCCGATTGTCACCCTTATTCATATTTGTAAATTGAGTAAACCTTTCCCCCCCTTATTTCTTTCACAGTGCTATATAGCAAAGTGACCATCTAACCTACATAACATTTCGGTAAATAATGTTCAGATATTTAATCGTCCTTAAGTTAGCTCGCATAAGTTGTCTCCTACAAGCACGATGGACTGTAAAAATATTGCATTGCAGGGCCGTTGCATGGCAATTCGGCGACTAACATTTTTCCCGCACTCCAAACGTTTTTGCATTTGTATATTCAGACTTCCCACACAGTTAAAATACAAAAACTTTAGGTAAAAATACTATTCAATTCCCACTGTGTGGCGTGGGTGTGTTGCAAGGTTAGCTGCATTTCGCGACATCTGTACAAATCCGAGAGTGAACTATATTAGAAGTGGCATCACACTCGTACCTCGCCAGTCAGCTCATGAATCTGTACAGACGTCACAAAGTACAGCTTACCTTGCAACACACACTCGCCACTGCTGCCAATAACGCCAAAACCATCAAACTCAACGACACTAATAGTAACTTCAGCTACGTAATGCTAAAATCTTGCGACCGTCAAAACATACTTTTGACGCTACAACTAGCAAACTAGCGAAAACTGGCGAAAACTGGCGAACATGGAAACATCCTCGTTGCTAGTCAATCGATACTTCTTACTCATGAAACAAGAATGTACTTTTACCAACTAACTGTAAATCACATTTTTGTGTCATTATATACTTGTTTACCACTTTAAATAATTGCTTGAGTTAAGTGATAGTAATAGATAGGTACAAACCCTACAAAATATTATTTTCATTGATTTCATATTACTGAATTGTAAATGGTGTGATGTGCTGTTGACCATCCTGTCCTAGGTATATAGTAGTCCAGTTCGTTTATATGGTCGCGCCGACCTCATAAAAAGAAACATTGTAACTTTGTACTAACTTCTTTCCGTTCTATTAAATATTTAGAGGTGCGTCAATTTCGCGGATTCATCTGGCAGCAGCTTAGACTTGTCAGTCCTATACACTCACTGGCCACAATCGATTGTCTATTGGCTTATAACATTACAAGCGGGAAGCAAGCGATAGCCCTACGCATTATTTCGTTGTTTACTACTGGCTTGCGATAGTCAAAGGCGTTTCGTAACAGCCGCCAGCAAGTCACAGACATGACAAAAAAGTTAACATAATTGGCGTTCAACCTGACATGGAATGTATCTGCGAAATTTACGTACCTCTATAAATATTATATATTTGCAAACCCACAACTGAAATTTTTCCTTCCATTAAGACGCCATTTTCCGTAAATACTCCCTGTTAAAGACGGGTAAAATACGCCGGTTAAAGGGGAGTGTTAGACATAGTACTTTCAGTTTTTGAGCCATAACTAGAGGTACGTAAATTTCGCAGATACATTCCAGGCCAGGTTAACCGCCAATTATGTATACTTCATTGTCATGTCTGTGACTTGCTGGCGGCTGTTACGAAACGCGTTTGACTACTGCAAGCCAGTAGTAAATAAGGAAATAATGTGAAGTGTTATCGCTTGCTACCTGCCTGTACGGTTATAAGCCAATAGATAATCGATTGTGGCCAGTGGGTGTATAGCACTGACAAGTCTAGGCTGCTGCCAGATGAATCCGCGAAACTGACGTACCTTTAGCCATAACATTTATTCAAATTGTATTGTCAAAATTCTCTCTTCGACAAAGCATATAATATATCCTTGGTAAACTACTTGACATAAATAGTAATGGAATCTTTAATTTTTTTGTCGTGTAGAGCCATTGCAAGAGAATTCTTGAAAGATAACCTATAATTGATTTACAATGATTCTGCATGACAAATTATGAATGATTCAATAATTATTTATGTCCAAGAATATATCCTATGCTTTGTCGAAAAGAAAATTTTTATAATACAATATGAACAAATGTTAAGGCTTAAAAACTAAAAAAAAAAAAAAAAGGTAGCCACCAAAAATATAAGTGTAAGCAGACAGATCATTGGCTCCTCGCTGACACAGTGGTGCCACTTGATTGGACCTGCATTTTGTTGCTTCTTTATGATTGGTTCAGCGACGTCATTTCGATACAAGAACACACACAATATCTTTGAAATATTTTTTTACGATTTGGGGAGGGGGTGGTTTATCAATAATTTTGTGAAAAATTGTGGCAGTGCTGTGTCGTCTCCGAAAAAAACAAAAGTGAAATAATAATACTTATAAAGGAAGGGGAAAACAACAAGCCGAACTTTCTGTAGTCTAACCATATATAAATAACAAAATCTTAAAAATTCCATGTAAAATTGTTTAAACCTCAGACAATGCAAAAACCTAAAATAATTTAAAGTACAAAACAAAAAACAAACAAAGAATACAGAGAAAACTCAAGACACGCAAACAACTACCGTAAGACGAAGCACAAGGCAGGAAAAACCAACAGCGACTACACAGGACTATAAACGTAACTACGATCAAAACACAGGATACAGGAGTTTCTCACAGACGAGCAACTCGCGAAGTTTTAGGATTTGTTCATTATATATGTGTTGACTACAGCCTGGCTATCTGGCTTGTATTTCCCTTTACTGTTTTTTTCCTTCATTCTTGTTTTTCTGAGACGACATAGCACTGCAATGGCAAATGTCCACAATATTTCACTAAATTAAGTACAGTTTTATGTGTATATATACATATTTAGACACACACATCAATAGGCCGCTAGAGGAACACGCGAAGTGTCTACTTGACGTGATATTTTCTCATGTTCGTTCTTTCATTCTCTTACTCTGCATTATTTTCCTTTCTTCCAAATTATTCCATTCTTGAATTTCTTGACCTCTTGGCTCACTTCCCGCTTGAGTACTCTGTGGTTGAATGTTTGTCATACAACTGAATATATTAATATGTTACGACAGCATCCTTTTATATTTATTTTATGTGTATGTGTGTATACACACATACACACGCACGCACACACACATCTACACACACACCAACACACACCTACACACACACACACACTAAAGTCGTTGGGGATAAAGTGAGCACTAAAAATTTAATCATTGAACAAATATCACTAGCCAATTACTACATAAAATTTCGCATCAACCACTGGTACTTTACTGCTTGTATGGTTGGCACTGAAGTTACCCAATATAATTCCGTGTATTTTCCTATTTAAACTGAAACAAAATCAACCGAAATCGATGTAGGCCTACTTGTATTTTAGGTAATCAATTAGCTGTTTTAATCACACTACATAAGTACCTACCGACTGTTCAATTTATCTTAAACGTGCAAAGTGACGTGTCCAGGGGTTAGACATTTCCTGTCGTTAGCTGGTACGTGCGGAAAGATACCAATTTACCGAAAATAGAACTTCAGCAGGGTTTTTTTTGAGTGCTCACTTTATCCCGAACCATCTATACGTACGTATATGCATGCACGTATATATACATACATAGTCGTCTGCAACATCTGAAATTACAACCACGCACAACCTAAGCGAAGTTAAAAAGGCCGCGGTGTACATTTTAACGCAGTTAGCGCATTCTTACTAATCGCCGCACGCACAAATATGTTTACCAACAGACGGCCTTGAAGGTTGCTTTCATATACGCAGTTCTTTCTGAACAGGTCTTCGCTCCGAACACACAAAATAAAGTTACGATAATGCATTACAGGTAATAGAAGTTTTTCACGTATTTACAGGCGAAAACGGCAGCAAAAGACGACAATTCTCAATGCATAGACAGTACTAATAATCACTTGGCAGGGTCTCTGGTTTTTCGCGAAAATATTTTTGCATCACTTTGTTTCAGTGTCTCACGTGCGCACCTGCATCTCTGCTTTGTGGTCAGTGATTGGATGCCGTTAACACTCAGCGTGTGGAGGTTAAACCCTCAAATCACAGACGTTATGTGTGGCAGTTATCCGAGTACTGATTGGCACAGTCAAATGAATAACGACTCTGCACAAAAATACTCTGTCAATAGCCATGAAGTTGAGCTGCAGGTGTGCACGTAAGACACTGAAACAAAGTGGGGCAAAAATCTTTTCACCAAAAATTCCCGTCCCTAGTCATAATATATGTCTACGAAACAGACAGTATATCGTACAAATATTACAGTTTTTTTTTTTTAATATTTAAATTGTCCGTGAATTCTCAAAACTTCTGGGAACCATACCCGTAAATCACAGACACGTTGTGTTCAAATAAACTTATTCTGGCCGGCACAGTCTAATACATAAGAGACATCTCTGCCAATAACCATGAAGCACAGCTGTAGAAGTGAACGTAAATTCATGAGACAAGGTGCTGCACAATTTTTTCACTAAAATCCAGGGTAACTGCTGCTGTCCATAGTACGTGGTGTGTTTATTAATATTCAAAACTGTATTTTACTATGTGGCATATTGTGAATTCATTTTTTTATTGAGTTTCAAAACAGTAAGAACACTTTCGTTGCCACAACAAAATTTTCTTTAAATATTATCCACTCAAAGTAACTTTGCCGCAAAGGTATTTAACTTGTAGTACATAATCTTGCCTTATAGCAACGTAAATGTGAAAAACTTATGTTTTGCGTCAGATTTCGTCCTACAAATGTTTTCTTTTGAAAAAATTTACGCCTTTGCAGCAAAGATAACGATTTTTTCACCATAAAGCTTGCGTTAAAAATACCATAGCCATTTCCACAAGGATTTCAAATAAATTATGTTAATAATAAAGAGACGGGAAACATTGGCGGGTTTACTAACTTGGAGGCTAGCCTCCAAGTATAATATGTATTCAAGCAAACAACATATGTTTATTAGCTGTTCACTGATACAGTGATATGGCGCACGATAAAATATATTTTTATTATTGGCTCAGACACTTCCAGAGAATGTCAAATAAGTCAACGGCCAATTGCGAAAGTGACGCGAACTTATATAGTTGCTGGAATTCTATCGTGTGCGTAAAAGAAAACGCGAATTTTTCACGTCTCTAGCAGTAACACACCTTTTGTTATCATTACTGTAACTTGTAAACAAATATGTTATCTGCGGCAAAGTTACTTTGCAGTGACTCACATTTCAACAATATTTTGTTGTGGCAATTTACTGCGGAGAATAATCTCAACGCATCAGGAAACAAGGAACTCGGCACAATTTCCTTCGACATGAGCGTCCTTCCTCCTTAACACTATGACCCGCCCCCCTCACAAACCTTATGGTGTAACCCTCCCCCCCCCCTTTTTTTTATTTTTGCTGCCATCAAATATTTTCACTTTACAAGCTACAGGGATGGAAATAAAATAGCAACAGAGAGCGTTATTGTGCTGTGCTGATTTACTTTAACGTAATATTAATTTCCGAATTTTTTCCTCTGTTTTTAACAATTTCTGCTTCCTTAAAATTTTCATGACGCAGTCTGCGTCGTTTACCATCCTCCCTCTTCCCTTATTTTTGTGAGCACCCCTGTCTTCCAAGAATATTCGATCATGGTCTAATACAAGCATTAAAATTGTTTAACACCGAGAATGTTTTTTAGGAAAAGCCTAAGGTTGAAACACCTGTATGTGTGCGTTTCTTTCGTAATTGGTGTGTGAATTATTTGCCACGTACTGAAGGATTCTGAGCCAATAGAAAGACATAATCAATGTCAAGGCCAATCAGCTGTGTCCGTAAGCAGCGATATTTATTTATTTTATGTTTCACTTTTTTACAAGTTTTATGATCAGAAAATGTACATAGAGCAACACATCTTTAGAGCACAATATCTGAAGCCCGTCATAATTCCGCACAATTGATTGCGGCGCTCCAGAAATAAATAAATGTACCCGAGGACCGTGGCATCGCACACTGAATGCAGTTTTTACGACTGGACGCCCGTAAGCATCTGCTTTCCCTGAAGGATGATATGAAAATAGATTCTACAACGGTGACTGGTGAGGCGACGGAATGTGAAGGGTGGAGGGAAACGGGAGTACAACAGGAAAACCCGTCGATAAACGGTACCGGCTAAGGCATTAAAATCTGCGCTTAAGAGGACGTGGTACATAATTCAACGCTAAAATCATGAATCTATTACTGTAGGTTTCTTAAAGTCAATTTGCGAAAATTAAACTACAGCAATCCTAGACAATAGTTTTAGCCAACGTTTTAAACAAAATTGTTTCCAGTGTTACGAACTTCTGAGGCATAATCTCTAACGCCGTAACCTTAGTGCATTTAACTGCGGCGCAAGAAATTACGCGTAATGAATGAGTAATTCTGGATAAATATTTACTCATAAAGTTGGCAAATACCATTGTCTAGGATTGTCATTGAATATTGCATCCATATTGGCTTCGAATAAAGCGTAGATATCAATTTATGTTTTCAGCCTATGCCTATTAGATTATGTGGCAAGATTTTCATATTTACAGAGGACCGCGAAATCACTCATTTTCGCCTGCATAAAAATAAACTTTAGACACATGGAGAACTGAAAATGGGTATACACACGTGTAACTTTCTTTGAATGCTATTTCCTAAGCAGATATCACGCACGCTTAGCAGTTTCCGAATAAACTTAACAGCCGCAGCTCTGCATACCGCTCAGCGGCCTCAGCAGGCGACTACCGTAGTGAATGTGTCACTCTGACATGATATTTGCTCTAAAATGTTGGCAAAAAACTGTTTCCTAGGACTGCTTTTCTTTAGTTTATCTATAATGACTTCGAGAAACCTGGAGGTTTCTAATGTCGATTTTAACATTAAATAAAGTAGGTGTTTAGCCCTATGATTTTTCCCCAGGGCTGAATGGTGCTCCAGCTCACCTCGGTCGTCGTCGAAGAAGTCGTCGAGGTGCGGGTGTCGTTGACGAACACTGTCGCTGTCCGCTTTGTGCAGAACTCCTCGAGAACACATGACTGCTAGCTCTCTGTGCGACAGAAACTCTATGCGCAGATCACTCTCACTGAGAGATGCTAACTGCCATTGTCGACGGCACGAAAACTTGCCCGCCCCTCCGCCCGTTCTATTTATACCAGCCCTTCATCGTCCACCGCTTGAAATAAGAATGAATCAGCCGAGCATAACTACGTTATTTTCTAACAAACAATCAATAACACGCTATTACTTTTGAAGAAAACTCAAACGCTACCGTCCTCTTCCCAAAAGCCGCACCGTCGGTCTCAGAAAATATCGCCCAAACACATAAATTACTTCCAATTGTCAACCGCATACAATAAGCTGGCCGAACTGAATCTCAAAGTCAAACAGGTGACTACAAGGAGAGAGATAAAAAACGTAGGAGGAGAAGATAAAACAAAGGGGAAGACACTGCCAACTGTCGAAAACTGTCTCTCTTGTAGACTTCGCATTAAACTATTCCTTCAACAAATACCAGACACAATTCAAAACATTAAAATTCCTAGCTAACATCTGGTACGACCTTTCGTGTCGTCATCATCATCATCAAGTGTTTCCACAGCAGTGCGAATATAAATAAAACTGGGGTCGAAATGTCGCAACGACCACGAGACGACATAAATAAAAACAGAGGCTCGTTTTGTTTCAACGGTTCCCCGCTAGATGGCACGCGAGATCTGTCGCAGCTAAGAGTTCACATAAACGCCGCAAGAGAGCAGCAGCTACACTAAACAGCGCGTGCCGTGCCGAACGTGTCGACATGAAGGAAAACTAAAAGCCGATTAACTTGAATGTCACTCAAAAACCGTATTCTAAACGGCATTCAATGTTAAGCAATCGATAAAAAATATATACATTAACGCATTTCAAAAGAAGTGGTTTCGGATTACATGCCAAACAAGTCAATGGCGTTTATGTCAAACTATAATAGCATAAAGTCATTAAATTATAGTGTATCGGTAAAAAGTAAGTATCGACATACGTAAGGCCTACATACATTAATATTTAAAAAAAAATTGTATACTGTCAAAAAGAACAGGTTTTGGTCAAGTGAAGTTGCTACAGGACGGTCTCGAGAACACTCGAGATTTAACCAACAAGCAAGAAAAAGAAGAAAAAACCAGCTGTTGTGATAACGACGCGAATAACGGCAAAGTGTGATTCCTGAAGACAAGAGGTTAGAAACGCCCAGGTACCCATCATTAAAAAGCCTACTAGATAAGAATGCATATACAATTCTCGTATTTTTAATTGTTTAATTATAAGAAAGAAAATGAACGCCACGTATGGTTGTTATTTCGACTACTAACAAAAACATCCGCAATCTTCTATTAAAATAATAAAACTATAACCAGAAGATATTATTCAAACCGCAAACTGCTTGATACATTTCAACTTACTTCGCAAAACTTTCGCGTATTGATTCTAGGTCAAGCTGAACGTTAAGAACGTACACTTCACTGTCACTTCCAAAATTACACAGTTTGCAACAAAAAATAGTAATCTGCCAACGATATAAATGTTCATTGCGGCGCTGCAGAAATCAATAAAGTCACAGACACAAAATTTCTGGGTTTATATGTTGATTGTCAACTGAATAAGAAAAAACATATTGAATATATCATTTCAAAACTGGGCTCTGCATGTTTCGCTCTGCGTAACATAGCAGGTATACCAAACAAAGATTCGAAGTTGACTGTATACTTTGCATATTTTCACTCTATTATGACTTATGGCATCATGTTTTGGGGTAACTCCTCTGACAGAAATAATGTTTTCCGTATGCAGAAGAGAGCTGTAAGAATAATTCACGGGAGAAAACAGACTGAATCCTGTAGACACCTTTTAAATATTCCAAATTAATGACCTTCGCCTGTGAATATATTTACTTATTGCTGACATTTATCTCCAAAAATGAGAAGTTGTTCCATACGAATGAACACTTTCATCAACATAACACTAGAAGTAAAAACCTTTTACATATGCCTCTTGTCAACCTGACCTTACAGCAAAAAGGACCTTCATACACTGCTTGCAAGTTGTTTAACAAACTCCCCAGGCACCTGCAAAATGCATGTTTAGCCAACACAAAAATATAAAAAAAAAAAAAACACCTTAAAGATTTCTTAATCCTTAATGCTTTTTACACAGTCGATGAGTATTTGAGTGGATCTATGACAGTGTAGATACTTATTTAAGATATTTATTCTGGGTTAAGATTCTGCTTCTTCTCTTTTTTTTTTTCTTTTGCATGTGGAGACTATGAAGAATACTGACATGAGCCCACATGCGAGCCCGAACCGACAAGAAATGTTGAATTTCGCTCTTTTAGTGTCTAATTTTAAATGTAGCCTATAACTTATGTCATTTATTCGTTTGATTGTACATTGTAAATATGACTTGTCCGATATCTTTGTGCAAAAAAGTACAAAAAAAAAAGATCCAAGGATGCAATAAACTAAATCTAAATCTAAAACACGAAAGTTTTTTCAACACACCTACCATGTATCCAAGCCAGTATTAAATAATGGAATAATACCTCGGGATATAACGCGTGCTACCAGCTTGTGCGGTCAGAAGCCAGTGGTTATTCGGCTAATGTGTGTACAGGAATGAAAAGTCTAAGCTTTTGTCAGATGAATACGTGAAATACGCAGAGACCTGAAAATTTCGCATTTTATTTTGGACACAAATTAGGATACAAAATGTACGTTCGAGCCGCTTTCTCTACTGGCTCCTACTGAAGAGGGTTCAGTCATTAATAAAGAAACAACTATAAATGCATGTCGAGTCGTGTTGTATCACTGAGACAGCGAGCAGTCTGCAGCGGCGGATACAACTGTTGGTCCTAGAGAGAGAGAGAGGATGAGGGCATGTTTTGAAAAGTACAAATATCCACGCTCCGAGCAAAAAAAGGGGTCCAGGCGCAAAATATTGCTGTTTAAGAAGTTTCCGAAACAAAAAAAAATGCAATACACAATTTAAGAAATTGTAATTTTCTTAAGGATAAATTACGCTTTAAAAGTGAAAACCTGTGTGCTGATATAAAATAATTAGATACATTCTTTAGGTTCTGCTTCCACGTGTCTCTATAATTTTGTTGGATCTTGAAACACACACAATAATTTTAATGAATAAGAAACCAAATATGACAAAACATTATTAAATCTATAAGTACACCGTTTAATTTAATACTACGAAAATAATTTATTATCAATTTTATAAATTACTAGTGTTGTTGCAACACAAAGTCTTGTAACCATGATTGTGTGTTGCAAATGTTATTTCGTCTTACATAAAGCCTTAGGAAAATGTAAGGTAATACAGTATTTTTCAGTATTACACTTTTCATTTATTTGGTTTAATTATTTTGCGAGCATTCTCGAGAGGTGGCGTGCCCCTTCTCCGAATCCGTCATTGGCAGCCAATGAGCAGTTACTGTATATCTGTGTTGATAATCTTGAAGGCTAGCCTGTAGGTCAGTGAACTCGCGAATATTTCGAATATCTACACATGGGTAGGAATACTGAAAAACCGCGGGAATAGTTGACTGTTTGCTAGTCTCCAACATGCTTATTGTATCGATATTGGCTATCATTTATTTAAAACACTGTCTCTCTCTTTCCAACAGACCCAGTTAGAACTATATAGCGTTAACACAGAACATGTGTGATCTCTGCCTCAAAACTGTTCAAAGGTGCCAATAATTGCATCATAGAATAGTTGGAAGTTGTTATGCATAAGTAAACTAAGCGACAATTGCTAGTTCAGTATAACAAAATATTTTCTGTTATGAAACAGTCTTGTAAAAAGTATTTTACTCTGGAAAAAAAATAATTTTTAAGGTGAAAAATGGTGCTATTTAAGGTGTTTCCTAAACAAAAAAAAATTTTTTTTAAAGGTGCACAATGTTGATATTTAACAAGTTTCCTAAATAAAAATTAAATATAAAACTTAAAACAATGTTTAACATTTTAAGGATAAGCTATATTTAAGAGGTGAGTAGTATGTTTTGGTTCCTTCTGGCACAAGGATTCGGTGTGAGGAGCCCGGCCTAGTGAGGAGCCCCTCCGCCATGTTGTGACGTCACGTCCCCGGCCGCCATGTTGGATGACCTTGACCTTTAACCTTGACCCTGACCTTGACCTTGAGTGTAAAATTACCAAAATTTTCCAAAATTTCGAAAATTTCAAAAAAT
>PNEQ01126493.1:0-18637 GCA_003012365.1 Medauroidea extradentata
ATTTTGTAATTTCAACTCCAGAGATGTTTTAAGAAAGGTCGAATTAGTTTTCGATTTGATATATATATATATATATATATATATATATATATATATATATATATATATATATATATATATATATATATGTGTGTGTGTGTGTGTGTGTGTGTGTGGTGTGTGTGTGTGTGTGTGTGTGTGTGTGTGTGGTGTGTGTGTGTGTGTGTGTGTGTGTGTATAACCGAATTGTTAGATATTACTGCACTTTTTGCTTAAGATTAATGCTTACTTAAATACTGAAATGCAGTTAATTGACTTTCGGAAATTTTACACCTAAGAAGGTGAAAAGTTATGAAACGGGATGACAGGTGTTTGGAATTATTCGTAAACATATTTTAGAATCAACGGGTTATTATCACGATTTCGACTTAAATTTTACACCCATACAATTGCCTTAATCGTCTATAAAGTTATTTTTTAAATTAGAACACTGAGATGGTGAAAAGACATGAAAGGGTACTTACACAAATTTTTAACACGCGATGGTAAGATTTTGCAAAGTTCGATCACTAAAATAGGTTGAAAAGCCCATGATATCTACCCAGCGAGTTGAGATATTGAGACGTGCTTTGCTTCATAATGACGCTTACGTAAATACGAAAAATAATTAGCTCAGATTTTTATTATTAGCGAAAAACTCTGAAATACTCGGTTGGGGGGGGGGGGGGCTATGTAGAATTTGTAAACCTCTCAAAGCAGACGATCAAAACAAAGAAAAGCAAGTACAGCATTAGAGAAGTAATTTATAGGGAAGTTAACATTCTGTAATATACCGTTACATATGGTTGTACAATTTCTATGTGCCCAATGACTGAATATTGTATTTATATTTAATTAACTTTAGATGGTATGCATTTAGGGCACTGTCAACAATAATCGCGCTAGTTATAAACGTACGCAACTAATACCATACAAATATTCCCTCATATTCAATGTCCGTTTTTCAGTTACTGACAGTTGTTAGGATTGGCAGGGATCGACTAAAGACAGTTTTTCATATGACAGCTGCAGCTACGTAGCCAGCTGCAGAGTAAGCTCAACCTGCAGCTTGGTTACACTAACACTTGATGGCCGAGATACTAATCTGGAGTACAAAGAGGTCCTTCAGTTGAAGTAAATACTCGCTGTTACGAGTAATACACGCGGGCAATGCCGCAGACGGACTGCTAGAGAATGCCAGAACAAATATTGTTCGTATTCTATGCGGTTCTATACGTCATCCAACTGCGATGAGATTTCTGCAAAAAAAAATTAGGCGGGGGAAGGCAAACCGAGGTAAAGGGACAGAACAGGATACCAAAAAATTTATTGGACACAAAAACTTCTGTGAGTGGTTTGAATTTTTTCTTAAGCAGGTGGGCAAAACGAAGTAAAGGGGCAGAATGGGACACCCGAAAAACTTGCTTCAAAAAAAAAAACTATAAAACTTTGATGAGTACTGCGTGCGTCCGCGAAGTTTTTAGCTGAAAAAAGACTAACTTTTAAAGGGAGGCGCATCAAAATGGGGTATGCGGGCAAAAGGGGGGGGGGGTGCCCTATTTTTTTTTAATTTAATGAAAAAAAAAATTGGTTTCTACCAAAAAAATTTGCAGTTCGTAAGAGGTGGGAAGCAAAACGGGGTACAGCAGCAGAACTGGATACAAAAAAAAAATAAATAAATAAATAAATAAAAAAGTGGAAAATAATTATTGAATTCAAAATGTTTCTAAACCAGATATCAATGACCCTTAACATCATTTTGCTCCATTTAGCACTTTTCAAACGTTATTATGTTTCAGGAATATTATCGCATTAAATTTAATACCCCACAAATGAAGTTGCGGTAAGCAGCTATTATTCCTCATAGTTTTCCATTTTCTGCAGCCAAAATTAAACAGAATATTATTTTGCGAACGAAAGATGCATAATTTTTTAAAATGCTAACAGAATTGTGCAACACTAACTGCTTCTAGTCTTGTATTTTTTCGAAGTGTTAAGTTGTTAAAAAAATAGTTATTTTTTGCGCTCATGTGTAAAAATAACTACCTATTATGGCCTTAATATTAAGGCCACGCTCTTTAATTTATTTCAAACAATTGCAAATAGCTCGAATATATTCAAACAAAACGCTTTGAAAAAAATTGAGACTGTGTACAATCATACGATACACAAATCTGCAAGAGCGTTTGTTAAAGTAATATACCATTTGCTAGCGAAAAATGATTTTGCTTCACTGGGATTTTTTTTTTGTCAACAAAATATGTGATATTTCAAGGGCAAAAAAAATCTAAAAATCCGTTTGGTGTATTGCAACAGAAAAATTCAAGTACAAACAATGATACATAAGTGTTAAAACTGTAAGAATGAATTTTTGAAATATGTATTAATTTTCGTTGAAAATATTTCCGAAAACACTGCAAAACTAAAGAGCGAGGCCTTAACTGCGACTAAACAACAAACATGTCTTACTCCCTCGTGCTGAAATATCGACAAGACGTGATATCTTCACAAGGCAAGGGTAGGATGGAGGAAGGAGTCAGGGGGTAATAATGAAATGTTGCTGGGTTTGTTAGCAGCAGTTGGCAGCAGCTGCCACCATGTTGACTGCCGTCAGCCCGGGCGTTGCCATGGCAACCAGCCTCCGCTCCAGCCCAGCGTACACCAGCGTGCTATCTCGTCTCATAGCAACTCTTTCCTGCGATTCAACTGTTGCACGATCAAAAACCGGTAATACAGTTAAGGGTACGTTCACAGTTTCGTCTGTATAGAATACTGCCACGACTGTGACGAAGATCACTCCTAACGTTGGGCACCACAAGCCAATTTATAATTACTATGTTTTGTATTCATTCTAACTTTTGCCCACCACTTCGTTCACGTGGTTTTATTTATTTTTTAATGTTATAAATGGTGCCAAATTATATTAAAATGGTTTTTGCCGTGATAGTTTATTTTTGAAAGCAAGGAATTATACGGTTTCAACAAAAAAACAAACTAACAAGAATTTCGTTAATTACATAATTAGCTAAAATCATAGTGCACACTGCCTTGAAAAAATCAGCCAACATGGAGAAGACGATTTTAAACAAAACTACCAAACAGATATTTGATATCTGCTCTCATTTATGTGTAATAAATTAATATCACTAAACAAATATTAAACAAGAAGACCATGGTCTTAAGTGTCAATGATGTCACTTCAGAAACATTTTGAATAAGAAAACTTTTCTACTTAATTTTTTGAGTACCCCATACTGTCCCCCTGGCCCGTTTTGCCTCCCCCTAGCCATATAAAAATTTAAGGGTCATTAATGACCGTTTAAGAAATATTAACACTTTTTTTCCACTGAATGCTTTGGGTACTTAATTCTGATCACTAATCCTGTTTTGCCCTCCTCCCCACACAAATATAATATTTTTGTCATAAATGCATTTTTTTGAATAGTGTATATATTAGTTATTCAGAAACACATATTTAAAATATACATTTATATCTCTCCAGTAAAATACTTAATCTTGCGGTATACTGACAACAGCTAAGAAATTTACTATGACATAATTAATTTAAAAATTATTATACCCATATAAATACTATCACCGTTTCAGAGTCGTCAGGTGAGGTACATAAATTGGTGACTGAATCGGAAGTTTTTCTTATTTAAATGCAAATTATTATTATTATTTTTTGAAAGTGAAAAAATTCAAGACGAGGTTTGATCCTTTTTACTACGCACTGAAACTGACAGAGATGCCTATTAAATATTCCAAGGGTTGGGGGAGGATAACTAACAATAAGTAAAAGACTAATAAAGGTCGAATAATAATAAAAATACTTTAACTGTTGCATTGTGAATTTGAAAACTCACGAAGCCTCTACAAATAAGTATTACTAATAATGTTTACTGTTGTCACTTTCGAGCAAGGATTCTTATATATATATATATATATATATATATATAAACATTAGATTTAAATTACTCTTGAGTAAGTCTATAAAGATTACGGTACAACGCGTCTGTTAGGATATAGACCTACGAAAAGTGAAATTCAGAATACCAAAAACTATTAACAACATATTAGTGACAGCTTACTGCTTAAATACAAACACAAATTACTATGCTATTGGTAAAGAACTTGGACAGTCTCACAATAAGTACTTAATCATGAAAGAAACATGTTCTAATATAATTTTGCTTGAGTTAGGCTATGAAAATACAGTTACGTACGCAAGTGATAAAATAAACATTAAACTAATTTTAGTGATTAAATAACATTTAAAATGGTTTCCTTCCAGTAAATTGCTATGAATTCTGATGTTATACTGGGAAAAGTCTTCAGCACTTAAAAAAAATTAAAAAAAAAGTAAGTAACTGACTTTTGTCAATGCCAGCTGAATATTACACAAAGTGATAAAATATTTCAGAGTATCGGTATCCGCTAAAGATGACTACTTTTCAACTAAAACATTAGAAAGTTAACATAGAAGAATTAATATTTTCCAATCATCACAGACCATTAGTATTACTAATGTTTCATGTAAAGTTAAATAGTCCACATTATTACGAACTGTTTGTGACTGTTGTCTAGTAACGTAGCTTCAAGTTGTTTCCAAAGAATTTCTAATTTTATAATTGAGTACTGTGTGGATTAAAATGTAAGTTACAGTATTATAACTATAATTATTTTACTGAGTAGTGTTATATTTCCCCGTAAGATATCTTTAAGTTTATTCTTATTTTTCTCTGCGGTGGCGCACAATATTAACTTCATAGACAGTTTTATATGCCTATTTACGGAAGGTCAAGTATATGAATCTTTTGTAACCATATCTAATTGAATTAATGTGCTGTAGTTTTCGATCATAAGTGGCGTTTTTTTATGTAGTAATGAAGCATGTTCCTTGTTGTAGTTCAGTTGTTCATAGTATAGTAAGGTTTCCTCATACATTTTCTACCAGGAGAAAATTTAATATCTGTACATACTGCTACTGAATTGAAATTAGGTTCTGAGTATAATTTTTGTATCTTAGATCTAAGCGGAAGTTATACATACATTACCCGTCTAACATACATAAAAGAACTATGTACAGATAATTTCTCTGTTTCTCTATTCAGGGTCCGACTAAAGGCAGCTAATAGTCGAGCCCGCAAGACCGACGAAAAATACCAGTACACCAAACATATATAGTCAGATTTTTAACGGTTTAAAATTTACAGATTTTTCTCGCACTTAAGAACATACTCTACACTACACTAAGAATGTAATAATTGGGTCAGAAGTAAACACCCCAGTGAAATTACGTACATATAAATTAAAATGATATTGTGAAAAATCAGAAAAAAATAATACGATTCAATTCTACAAAATGTTTTTATTAACTATCAGGTAACAGGAAAATCAACTAATAAATTGTATGACAAATTGTAAACTTAAATTCGTGTGACAATCGTGTAAGTATTCAGATCTATGTTATTTAAAAACAACCAATTATTGCGTGTTCTTAACATGTTTAGGAGAAACGTGTATACTAATTTGCATATAAGTTTATAGATGTATGTTTAAGATATCGCACCTCCAATGCAATACCAACGTAATTCAAAATATTTTATTGTGAGATAAATGCAGTTATCACACATATGTACTTTCCGAGTTTTGTATGATTACATTGTAATATAAACATAACACAAACTATGTTGGCATTGCACTAATGCATAACTTCAGTTGTTTATCCACATGCTGCATAAATAATTACTGTTACTTGCCAAACATGCTAAAAACGAAACTGTTTATTCAATTTTTTGGAATGCTTTTCTTGGCTACGAAAGTATTGCATTAGGTAGAGAAAACTATTCTCTATTTTACTACAAACTTAGCTTAAAAATTTTGATTTTTTAAAATTGTGTTGGTACTGTATTGGTGGTGGGATGCTTACATGTATTCCGGGTCCAGTAGAAGAGAAGGCAGAGACTGTCTTATTTGTGCCCACGGTAAATAAAGACTAAATAAATAAATAAACAGAGGCGTTGTGTGCTAATCGTACCGTGCTAGTGTATATTGCTTCGCTTGCTATCAGTAATAACAACCTGATGTGCGAGAACTCCCCAGTAACTCTACGCCCGGCGGCGACGAGTCGAGGGAAAGTTTTGTTTTCAAACCCTCCTGCACCCTCCCTACTTGTCCTAGGCTCTGACTAACAAGTTGGTACGACTCCTGCGCCATTATCCCACGCTAATGGATCTATCTACCTCTCCCAACACATCCACTACTATCTTGGCAACGTGTTTTGCCCAAGGGAACAAAGCATAATTGTTTTCAACCTAGCGAAGTCCCATCGTTAACGACGCTGAATTATCGCAGTGAAAGTAGAACGTATGCTTATATGTTACAATGTAGCATCTACAAGCTTAATAACAATGAGTGAATATTCACAGATTCGCCAGTGATTTCACAGATTTAAGAAGGAGTAGTTAATTGAATATGTGAAAAACCATTGACAATTTTGCGAATAATCACTAATTATGATGTGTAGTGCCAACATTTTAAAAACGAGTCAGTAAGCGTTCACTGATTTTCCAATGTTTTTTCACTGATTAAATGACACTGCTCCATCCGGAATCTGTGAAAACCACTGGAAAATCTCTTATTAGTCATTATTTCTTATTTAGAGTATACATTTCTTAAATTTTTTTTTTTTATAATTCTTGTGTTCACATTTGACTATACCAACTAAAAATCCAATACTTCTCTACGGAATGTTTCTAATTTGTCTGCAAACAGTTAAACTTTGTGTAAAATGGACTGTTATGCATGAACCGACTAAGTGTCAATTGATAATATTGTATAAAAATGTTTCAGTTTTGAAAGAGTCTTACAAAATTCATTTCAGCCCTACGTATTGTTGGTCTGTTTATTTACATTACGATGATAAATTTATTTTTATGACTACTTCAAATTTTAAAAAATTTAGGTACTTTTAACTGGAAATTAACAATTAATGTATAGTAAGTTGATACATAACTAGAGTTCCTTATTTGTGGGTGAAAGAACTTTGCATGAACTAGTTTCAATGTCTTACGAGCACATCTGCAGCTCTGCTACACGGTCTTTAATTGGATGTTTTTAACTTTAGGCGTCTTGGAGTTCTGCTACCCGCTAATCACAGACGTGTGGTGTCGCAGTAACCTTGTTCCTGTTGGCAGTCAGATGAGAGACATCGTTGCTCTGACAGCAATGTGCTATTAACCGTGAAGGTTAGCTGCAGATGTGCACGTAAGGCATTCAAACAAGATTATTTCCACAAGAAACCAGTGGTGCTATTTGCACACTATACGTCTATTGGTAGTTTCCAGTAAAACATGCCTAAACGTTTTCAAATTTCTAACAGTATTACAAAACATATTTTAGTCCTGTAAAGTCATTAATAACGACAATATACAGGACTAAAATACGTTTTGTAAGACAGTTTCAAAGTTGAACATATTTTTATACAAAACTAACCCCTTGCGCATAGTCGATTGATGCATAATAACCTATAAATATTTGTCCAATTGTACAAATTACAAAAAGTGAAAGAGTTTTCTGGAATATAGTGGCACCAGAAATTTTCACGAATTTCCCCTCTAACTCTCTCTCTCTCTCTCTCACTCTCACTCTCACTCTCACTCTGTACCCTATGCCTGTCTTACTGATGATGTTTCAAAATATTTTTCTAAAATATTTTAAGTTGACACACTGTAAAATCGCGATATTGTTTCATGCCAGCGTATTTTACAGCACATTCCAGGACCTGCTGCGATTTGACGACTATGTGGTGTGATGTTCGATACAGACGAATTGTAAACATTTGTACTAATACCCCAGAGTAAAGCCTGGTACACATTTTCCATAATTATCTACTCAATTATATACACATCTCTGTTCATAAACATCTATAGCTATTTTATACCAGAATTATGTAGCAAAACTTCTGTGTTGCGTACACATTATCACTGTTCACTCACAACTTTCGGTGCATAAAGAAGAATAATATGTTTGTGATGTTGGATGCTATAGTAAATAAAGTATAATTGTAGAATTCCTGAAAACTATTTCACAAACGAGACACGCACGTGACTCCGAAATATGTTAAACAATCTTGTATTATTTAAGTTTTGATAACTCCGGCTGCCATTGTTTAACAGGAAACCAGAATTGTATTTCTATTCAAATCACATTGGCAACCCTGCTTGCTTTCTTCGCATCACGGCTGTAGAAGAACAGGCCTGGACACTCGCCTGGAAACTTGACCCCCTTGTTGTTGGCTGCAGTTCACCAAGTTACCGAGAGTGTTGTGCGTCTTTGGCGCTACAATCAGGGCGGTCGGGTTCAAACTCCGCCCACTTCCCTCCCACTTTTTTCCAGTGTTTAAATTATAAAGATAAACAATTTATCAATACGTATTTTTGTGTATCAATTTATGAAATACTTCCTTCGCTCACAATCCTAAAGCATGGCTCCAGCAATCTTTATATACCTACTTTATAATGTAAACACTGGATAAAAGTGGGCGGAGTTTGAGCCCGACCGCACTGATTGCAGCGCCAAAGACGCCCAACACTCTCGGTGACTTGACGAACTACAACCAAACAACAAGGGGGTCAAGCCGAATACTTTGGTAGATAGGCGAGTGTCCAGATCTGTTCTTCTACGACCGTGCTTCGCATGCACCGTGGCTGAAAATGTGCATTTCACATGCGCTTTAACACACACTACAATGAAAAATAGGACGGACTCTATCTGTGAAATTAGGTATGGAATTGTGACTGGGACCAGCTTAGTTGCGGTGCACACTGTCGCAATGCTACTTGCACATAATTTGTTACGGAATTCTGTACTGAATTATGGACAGCGTGTACATGGCTTTAGAAGTAGTCCAGCGTTAGAATTCTACGGATCTAAATACACAAATGTTACATGTTTTCAGTTTTATTTTGGACGGAATTTAATGTTTTTATGAATGAGAGGACAACTAGGGAAATCTTACGTTTACTTTTTTAATTTTAATGTTGATAAGTTGACAGGTATGCCTGAAATATAGTGGCACCAGACACTTTTACGAATTTCCTCTCTAACTCTCTCTCTCTCTCTCTCTCTCTCTCGCTCTCACTCTGTACCCTATGCCTGGGCAACACCTTCGTGGAAGAAATAAAAAAGAGCATATATTCTAATTGTTGCTGGAGATGAAAAAGAAAATGTTCTTTGTTCTTAGTAAAGGAAAAATTATTGAATTTGTCTTGTCTGAAAGTATTATGGACTAAAGTAATTTGCGTGCAGAATATTTCTCAAGTAAGTGTACAGCTTAAAAAAAAAAAAAATGAAAATAAAAATAAAAATAAAAATAAACTGACAAATTCGACTGGCTGTCAATGGAAGTTGTTTATTTGAGTGAACATTATTTTATAAAACCTAAGTCTTTAAAGTTTGCCGAACATTATTTTATATGAATGTTTTAACTTTACAGTATTGCAGAATCGTTAATATTTTAATTTATGCTGTTTTGTTTCAACTTTTATTATCTCTTTTATAATGTCGATCTTCTCCATCTACAGCTAACACAAGTTAAGTCACGCAAAAATGTCATGTGTTTGCTATTTAAATCTATCTTCCCCATTTTTCCTTTGCCTTACATAAAAACACCCGTCAAATGGGGAAACAGTATTAACGAAATTATTTAAGAATGTAATAAGGAGATTTCTGCCAGCCCTAAGGAAACTTCTATATCGGATGTAATTTACCGCGTTTGATGCGCGGAGACAGGGGTCGATAAACTTCAGATTACCGCATTCAAAAGTAACAGCTTCGTTTTTACTCGCGGCGCGCTGAGCTAGCGTGAAGAATTTTATTTATTAATATTTTTAAGGAACTTCAAGCAGCGGCCCTGCAGTCTTATTTGTGTACAGTAAGTAGTTAAGTACAATGCATGCTCATAGTGTTGTGTTTTATGAAACACTAGCTGGCCCTGCGAACTCTGTTCCGCCTTACAGGCAATAAGTAAGCAGATTTTGGATTAAGTTTTTTAATCATTCTTTATTTTTCATGTATTTTGATGCATAGGTTGCACTCTTCATTTGTTTTATTATCAGGCGCAAGAACAAACAACGCAGATGGTCTTCCTTCCCGTGAACATGCTTTGTCGGGAAAGATTCGATCGTCTTGGTCGCGGCATTGTCAATGATGATTCAAAGAGAATACAAATTACTGATTATTGATTTCTGACAAAATTTATAATTATCAAATTTTCAAACATACTTATCCATAGACAAAACTATGTTTAGCTGTCATTTGCGTTTTGTTATTCCATGTCATATGCGTTTTTGTTATACCACATTTTATAGTGACTTGTATTCTCTTTGACGTCACACGGGAACACGGTCGAACGGGATAAAAAGTATCCTATGTCCTTCTCGTGGTTCTAAGCTACCTCCCAGCAATTTTCAGCCAATTCAGTTCAGCCGTTCTTGAGTTATATATAGTGTAACTAACACAACTTTATTTTATATATTTCGTAGAAGCAGCAGTCTAAAAAAAACTCCCATTTTCAGCAATATTGAGGGGCCGCAATATCATGTTTATAATAATCGTGCTATGTTTTAAAATTACAGAAACATAATTTGAACTCAGGGTTATTTTCGTAAATAAACGTACTGTGAATAAGTTAAGCGGTTTAGTGTAGAAAATAAACGTGACTCACTAAAACACCGCGTAAGCGCCAGGCACATACGTATCTTAAGGCTGTTCAAGAAAGAAAAAAAAGTTGTTAAATTCCGTATTCATCAACTTTCGTACTTAAATCATGTGTAATGAAATGATTTTAAACCAGAACCGACACATTGAAATAGGTTTTTATCACTTTTTTATATACTTTATCGTTATGATGTTATGACAAGCAAAACAGAAAAAGTATTCGTCATTTATGAACGAAATTTTTTTTAATTACCTTAAAAAGTGCTTCTAACATCCCAAAGAAATTTTGTGAAGCTGCCAGCAGGCATTCTCTAGAGAGAAAAAAAATTCTTTCAGCAAATTTTATATCGAAAATTAGCAGCAACTTGGATTGTCTAAAAAATTTAAACCGTTAGGTGAATGTCAAATATAACGATTTTACACAATAGCACCATTCTTCCTGATTACATAGACACCAAGTTTATAGCAATGCAAGCAGTATACTCTTCGTAGTCATTGGCTGAAGTAACATGTGCAAATCCCCGTCGACGACGTGGCGAGGATCCGCTGAGAGACGTCGAGATACCGCGATAAGCTACCAGTAAGGTGGCGCCCCTCACGGAGCTCGCTGCAACTACGCGGGGGGTTTTGTGCGGTACGGTGGCTCGCTTGATACTTGAATTTTCGCGCGGGTTTTTTGGTAGATGCGGTGTAGTGAATTTCGCGGTTTTTTTTTTGTTAGACGTGGTGGTGGTTACAGTTGGTGTAGTTAACAGTGATATTGAAAACTAGCGCGTGTTATATTCAACTTTTTTCGACATGCCAATGTCTCGGCGACGGATACAATTGAGGCATAACTGATAACTGAAAAATATCCATATTTAATGTGTACATTTAATAATCAATCTTTTTTTTCTGCAGTAGAAAACAATTCACTAAATTTGCTACGTTTTGTTGACATACTACAGTGTTGGAAAATTAAAATTCGCGCTCATTCGTAAAACATTAGTATTCAGTCACGATAGACCTTCTATAATGTTTCATCTCATTATATATGTACCGTATAAATTTAGTGCTGGGAATTTCAGCTGGCAAAAGTGTGCATATACTTAGTGATGTCAATTTTGGGAATTACAATAAAATATTTACAATGACAAGACACAGCTGAGACAGCTGGAATTTTTAAGTAACACAATAAAAAAATCGCCATGACAAATATCAAAGACGTTAGGAAGTATGTATTTTACTGTTCATTCTTCATTAACGACCGAACCCAGAACATTATCCTTCTGACATCATTACCAAGCGACGAAAATGAAAACGTGAGAACATAAAAGGGGGAAGAACGAAAGGTACAGACTATTCTGGGCTCCGAGCTAAGAAGTACCTACGACTCCGACATGATGAATAAACCTTACAAATAGTTGTTATAAAATGTAACAATGAAATATAATTGTGTTACAACTAATAGCTCTAGTAATAATGTGAGCAAAAGCTAATTTGGTTTGCAGTGTATGAACAATATGCAAATGTAATGTTAAGTGAAGATTGTTTAACATTTAAACACGGTTGTGCAAAACGGAATTGATGGGTTAGTTAGAGATTTTTTTGCAACACATACTATTAAATATTTTCTTGACATGAAATTTTACATTTAACACTGTAGTTTATAGCAGCGAGTATCAAAAGGAACAAGAGTTCGCTTAGTGCACCTAGTTTCTGTATTTCCCCTAGCATAGCTGTTATGTGCTGTACCAGTAATACAGTATTGTTTATTGAATTTGTGATCAATGTTTTATCTTTTAATATGCTCGGCTAGATATCTTACCTAATAAGTTCACATACATAACTTATAAAACTATAAACTTTTAAAAATTACAGTGTTCAACAAAGAAAAGTGTTGCATTTTATAAGGTGTTTACATAGTTTCACTGCATTTCAGATTAGGGCGTTCCTTGTTATCTATAGTGAACTAAATATTTTTATATAATTTATAGACACATTTGTACTAACTAGTGTCATTGTTTCTAAACAAGCATGACAGTTAATTATTTTGAGGACTGTAAGGGCTGTCCGTGTTAATTTTTTTTATGAATTAAAAATTTTCGCGGTTATGTTATGATCTATTTTTACAAAAATTAGCAGTGATTTCCCTAACTTGCCGAGTGTTATTTCCACAGTCTGAATAAACGGAAATACTTAGTAAATTTGTGAATATTAACTTATTCTGATGTAGAGTGAATGGGAGTATAATACGTTTTTGGAAATAAACATCAGCTCCGATATGGAACTCCATAAGTTTATCGTATAGGTGAATCTCATCAGGTGAGATTTTTCATTATAAATTGGTGTCTGTAAATATAAATTCTAGAATCAATCATTAATGCCCGGCGTTTCATTGTGAGGTAAATGGTACATTGTTGGTCTCACGTTTAGCAATGAAAGAACTAAAAAGTTAAGATTCGCTCGGAGGATGAGCCAAAGTCATGTCCCGGGAATCCCCTCTGGGTCATAATGACAGCATTTTGTATTTCAGTTTTAAAATGCCTATACACTTGTAGGAGCTTTTAAGCACGCATTTGTACATGTCGCGGGAACAAATTCATCTCAATACCTAGGTTATTATTTTTTTGAGTTTATCGTTACAGTCATCGAGACGAAATTGTATATAATTACGGACACACGCCATTGCAGTGCAATTTCGTCCCAGAAATCAGCGAGATAGAGGAAGACAATAAAAAAAAAACCAAGGCTAATCTGCCACATAGACCTGTATGAACAAAAAAAAATTTCATAGTGAGTCATGTCAATTAAAAAAATGAAAAAAGGCAACAACAAAAACATACATCCGAATTGAATGAGCACATGAAAAGCAATATGAAAAACTGAAGACACCACAATTGCTTTCGTTGCCTTCGTTTATTGTTCTCCATTACATCACTTGTGGATTTCAGGAACGAAATTGTCCTGTAGTGGTGTATGTCTACAATTGTACATATTTGCATTCACTCCCATTGTAAATAAATTCAAATGCGAAGTCATTGATACATGGCGATATCGAATTTTTTCGATCGTCTGGCAGAAAGTGTAATGTGAAGGAAAGGCGTTTTCTATATGTCGTTAAGGTGGCGGTCGTTCGAGCAAGTTCGGGGCTTCGATTACCACTGCAGTACAGCAACGTAACAGAACAAACGATACTAGTACTACTTGGCTATACTTTACATGTGTTTCGGGTAAAAAAAAGTTAAATGAATTCATCGTTGAAAAATAAATGGTCTGTGGTTACACATGTATATTGTTTATTGGGCATAACCTAGTATTCCGAACACATTTGTATGTAACAGTGCAAGACAGGTCATCGTTGCAATAATTGTGGGGGAAATTAATATCTATAGCTCTGCGATGGTGGAAAGTGGAATAGCTGTTCTATTCCGTAAATTAGGGCGTTATGCTTAATATTTTTTTTACAATAGTTGTACAATTATTTATCGTGTGTTATATTTTGCGCCGATCAATACGAAAGCCATGGGAAATTGTAATATTTGAATTAAAGATACATATGATATATTCGTTTTTCTTTCTGCGACTATCACCTTCACAGAAAACTGTAACGTTTGAAATAAATATGAATGTATCATATGTGAATTATATTTTGCGAAGTGAATTACATTTGAAACCAATGTCACATTTGAAGAAATATGATTATGATAATTTTATTTATTTGCAAGCTAAGTATAGCTAAGGTCAATTCCATTGCTGGTTAGGAAAATAGCTCAGTGTTATTAGTTTGGCAGTGGACGAATTCGTCCGCTAGATTCGCTGCAATCGGTAAGGGGTTACACTTACCAATCAGAGAATGGTTTGAATAATTTGCAAATGGTGACGGGCTGTCCCTTGTCAAACTCGTCCATAAGAAAACTCTTCAGCTTCCTAACCTGTAGTAGAATTAACCTCAGTATAGCCTGCAAGTATTTGTAGCAGAGTGGCTATAGTAAATGGTTAATCTAAGTAAAGGTATTAATTTGTTTTCAATTTTTCGACGTACTAATTTTTATTCCTTAAAAAGTCTTTAAATATTTGCATAAGATAATTAAAATGTTAAAAAGTACGATAATTTTATGCACCGATAAATACATGAAAATTTCTATATCACACGACTATTTTATCAGTACTATTATTTATACATAAGCTAAATAAGTTAAATATGTATTAGTTGTGTAATATTGATGAGATATTGCTATTCTCTAAGAGATGATATAATAATGCACAGTACGATTACATTGGCTCATAGCAACAAATGTTTGAAGTCAACACTGCCTGTAAAAATAATACTTTGACTTGCAGTACTGCTCTTCTATGTAACGGTAAATACGCCAAATATATTTAAGGAAAAGCATATGCTAAAGAAAAATACTAAGCCTAACTAAAGTGAGAACTAATATATATATATATATATATATATATATATATATATATATATATATATATATATATATATATAATAACATTATTATATATATATAATAACATTATTAGAACTTCTCAAAAGAAAAAGTGTTGTTCTTAACCCGAAGCGCACGCTGTACGGCTCAACCGCACAAACCCACGCATTGTTATAAGTGGAGAATATGTAACTACAAAATGCTTTACGAAACTTCATCCTCTTGAAATGAAACTCGAGACAGTGACACATCATGCGTGCATACAAGATTTTGTCTACCGTTTTCATTGATACAAATCTTCTAGAATGATTAAAGTATTCTTAGTATTGGACTGTCAGGTATCTGATAATTGCAATACGTTTCAAACAAAGCTTGTGGATTCAATTTTGCTAAGTAGTCTTATAGTGGTTTAGTGCGAACAGTTCTTGTTTTTACATCTTATATACCTCTTAAATGTTGTGTAATGAAGTGCTGGAATAGTAAGAATATTTTTACATCACCAATCTTAGCAGATTTATGTGGTTAAATGTACAGAAAGGAAACAATTTCATTTGTTTATTGCAGCGTGTGTTCAGTTTATGCAGATGTGTTTTATGGAGTTTTCGTAAATTTCTTGCCTGTGAAATGCTGTAGAGGTAGTCATTGCTAAAATTTTGTAATTTATCAAGCTGGAACATTTTTGTGGCACTTCTTAACTTATGGAGTACATTATGGACGAAGTAGGTAATTGTGTTACCGACATTGATTAGTAGTTATTGGTGTATGGTTTGTTCTAAGGCTCTTTATTCAAGGAATCATTTTTTATATCAAGGCAATATTTTGCTATACCAAAATAACAATACGTGTGTATGCCAATCGTAGCCAGAAATTATGTGTCAGAGTACCGAAGCTATGTGGAAATAAACGTGTAACCAGCTGCAGATAGTACATTAAATGTTGCTTGTTTATTATTTACCAAAAGTGTCTGTGCTCACTGTATAGTAATGTTCTACTCCAGTAACATCATGTCATCCCTCACCAGCGCTTAAGACCTCAATGTTAAACGCAGACAAAAAAATATTATCTCACATTCCACTCTAGTAATGTGCTTTGATAATTCATCCTTACTTCACTGTTACAAAAATATCTATATTATAAATTGCAGTCGATAGCAATGTAAGACCAAACATAACTGTTTAGATGAATTTGGACTGATCAAATTTTCAGATGTAAAATTATAATTATGAAACTGAATTGAATGTACCTCATAATATGTTCAGAATCAAAGTAAGGGAATGTATTTCAAATTGTTTAAGTTATTCTGTGACATTTTCTTTACACAAATTCCATAAAAATAATTTCCTTGCACAATAATCATGCTTACACGCGTTATTCCAATATCGTAACACACAGTTTGTTGTATTTTTTTTTCTATTTGACATGAACATTTAATGTTTATTCCAAAATGCAATGCTCAACGTATGGTACACTTTATTATTGAAAAGAAAAGTTCTCATCCACATTAGACCTACACTGAATATAATGCAAGTTGTAACGGTTTACGAATAAAATTATTTATTTGAGGTTGTTCGCATAAAGTACAAGAATTTTTCCTGTTATAAACACTGTTGAAATGCGCTCAATTTTTTTTAGTAACTATATTTTAGTTTATAATACATTTATACAATTACATTTACGTTTAAGAAAATTTTAAAAGAAAAAAAGGACAATTACATATCAGTGCTTAGAGAAACCAAACACAGAGAAAAAAATTTGGTACATTCAACCGTGTACTTCTTTGTATATGGCGAAACAAGCGTGTGAAATTTGAATCAACCAAATATTCGCTTGCCACTAAGGTTTAGTTCTCTCGACAAGAGTGTTTAATCAAGTTAAATGTACATTTTGTTAGAACAACCAAACCAATATTTGACACATTTCATATATTGCTAAAGAAACAAAGATTTTGTTGGATTATATACATTCTTGTTACGCCACATACAAACGTATACATTGTTAACTGGAACAAACCTTTTTCTCCGTGTAAACATTTAATCAAAATAAATACAATAACGTAAATAAAATCTTGTGACGTCAAGGTACCCTATTTTAATTTAAATAAAGTACGCACATTACACACAATCTTTAAAAGTGACAATACCTCTGTATATGCAAATCAAGTGACACTAAGTTCTCGTGGACTATATATTGTTCATATCAAAGAAATAGTGCATCCTACCGAAACTTATTATTCACTTGAAGATTTGTGGCTGTATGGAACATGGGCAAATATTCCCTCATCTCCTTCGTACAGTGATTAGATTTTAGATTACAAATGTTAAAAGTGGACGTGGACATTGCAACGCAAGCAAAATGAGTTTCTTCCATTCATTAACTTGAACTCTGGAAATCCAAGTGTAATCTATACAACGTTGTGCTGTGCTATGCTATCTTATACCTAAATAGTAAGGAAACAGGGTCAGTATGGCACTTTGTAATGTTTAATAAACCTCTTTAAATTAAGGTGGTTGATATTATTACATGCTGTATTTCTGGAGAACTAGCCAATGCGACTGCGACATGGAGGCTTCCATATTTTGATGTCCTTGAAGGAATCAGTGGGACACACAGTCTCGGGCAGTAATTTGCTTCAGCGTCTGTCACATCTGTGATCTCAGGACATGCACATACAAGATCGTTTCGTGCCCATTTCCTTATTCAAGTAGCTCTTGGTCATTTAATATGATGCATGTGATCCGATAAAAATTATTTGAAGTAAATTGAAATACAAGTGTTCACAGGAATCTCTGAAAATAAACTTCCAGCATTAGGGCGCTTCCGAACTCAGAGCTGTGACGCGAGCAAGGATAGTTATATAAGCTATATGTTAATTAGTATTCTACGTGACTCGGTACTTGTCTAACCTACGTACATCCTACCATTAATTGGTCTGTTTTCGGTGAGACCCGCACTGCTACAAGATGTTTAGAGCTTTTAAAAAATACTGTTACAAGTTTGAGAGCACAAACTTTACATGTGGGCAATTCCCATGAGTTCTTTGGGATAGAGGTCTTATAATTACAAATAAAAGAGTTAAATTAAGTACTGGATTTAATAGCTCACAAAGCTATGAAATACACAAAACAGTAATCAACTAGAACTCTCACAACACAATTAGTTATGCACACAATTACTCCTGTGTCACAGACACGTTAATTAATTTTGACAATCAAAGCACAAGAAAAGTCTACCATCAATTAATTAAACACTATAAGTCACAATAAAATTCAGTCATATCTCCAATAAACAGTATTTCTAACAATGACAATGTACAACCTTATCAGTCCGAAGTGGTGATGGCTCACCATGTGCTGCGCAGCACCTCGAGTGCACCGCTGTCTTCACTCTTGAGGTCTTCTGTTCGACTCCCGTCGCGCACCTCCTCTTCGCCTGTCAGCCCGCCGCAGCAGTCCTCTTGTATCGCCAACACTGCTCCG
>PNEQ01126494.1:0-18637 GCA_003012365.1 Medauroidea extradentata
ACACACACACACACACAAGAGTTTCTCGTTACTTATACACGTTCCTAACAAACTTAGTATGTATGTATATTGACATGTTCCATATCCGAAGGACACTGTGGGGTAACCTAGGGATCAATAGAATGCAAAATAAAATAAATATAATCTATAAATCTGTACCTCGGAGGTATAAAACACTATGTCACAAAAATCACATTTTTCAGGAGAGCAGTTTGAAGAGTGAAATTCACTATGATTCACTAGTGAATCCGTCTGTTTAGTGCCCGAAAACCAGCGTTTTTGACACAACACAGACTTTGTTTTGTATGCCACTACAAAGAATTTAAAACTGTGGCCATGTTTACGGTAAAAAGTGCATTTTAACAAAAAGTGGACATAGTGTCTTATACCTCCGAGGTACAGAAATACACTATAATTGTTCCTTAGGTTTATTTGTTTGAAAAGTGACAGGAAACCATTCACTATCTAAAAGGGAAAAAATAACTAGGGTTTCGAAAGTCCATACTTTATCCCGAAGCACCTATACAAATTACCTAGGTTAAGAATTTTTTATTAGAAATTCACTCTTAATCTTTCTCGACCTCCCACTTAACTCATTGCTGGATCCATGCCTAGAACATGCATGAAGAAAAAATTGGAGCCTATAGGAGAATTCTCAACAAACAATCCCTTGCTGTCTTTATACCTTGTGACGGCGACAGCTTGAATTTGGTTCCGATTGATGAAGGTGCTCAGATCCAGTCATTAAATGCATAGAAGAAACACTTTAAGTGAAGAACTCAAAATATTCTGAAGTGTCTTCAAGGAGACAACTATGTAATTTAAAATTTTAAGTTCGCTGTTTAGATTAGCCTGCATTAAATTTATCCAAACGTTTGTATTGCACTCTGAATTATAGCCACCATTCATATTTTGTTGCTTCTGCAAAGAGTCAAATCATATCTGAGTAACTTTACAACTTACAACAGGCTCTCGGCTCATCTTTTCTAAATACAAAATTATCCTCTGCTATCAACTATAGCTCTGTACCTCAATTGGAGATTTCAGTCATAAGAAAAAATCTCGGATTTCTGGTTTAAAGTCTGTCATGTAATAATGCAATCCAGTAATTCTGGTTGATTTATTAACTAGACCCACACAAGCATGCATACGCATATGTCCACACCCTTGTCTCCACCCACACAAAAAAAAACCACTGGCCAATGCACAACATTTCACTATAAGGCAAAATCAATGAATAACAGGATTATCCTTAAAGCTTGTCAAAAAGTTTGATTGTTGTTTTCAGAACTAATGAACAGCACTCACTACATAGTTTCTCTGTTCCAATAGTATTTATTCCAGGAACGGTACTTACGCTTACAAGTGTTCGGAAGGTGTAGTTGCAGTATTTATGGAGTAATGTGTTAGTTACCTTAGTGATAAAATTACATAAACCTTGCAACATACAAAAAATTGTTAGGTATGATTGGCAAAGAACTTACTTGAAGTCAAATAAGCCAACAGTTGTTTGCATTTAATGTTTTTCTTCAGAGAAAGCTGTATCTCAAGAATAGTTGGATATATTAAATTGTACATCACATCTATTAAAGTACAAGGCTGCTCGTCAGCAAAATACTAACTACTGGATTAAAATTTAGTAGCCATTACCACTGATGGCTTTTGCTGTACAAAATTTATTTACATCCAATACTATTTGCACAGCAATATGTCATAATTAAAATTTACCATTTTTGGAAATTAACAATAACAAAAATTAATGTAAACCATTAAAATAACTCACACCAAATATATATGCCATAAGGTAATTAATGGTCATGAAAACTATGAAATTGCTAGTGAAAATGTTTAAAAAAAATTTTAAAAATTTCAAAGAGCAAATTATTTTTTAGTTTTCATGAAGTACCACGGAACTGCATTTTTAGCATATTTTTTATTAATACTGAAAGCTAATTTTTACCATTCACTTTTCAATAGACAAAATTACTACATTCAAATAGTGTTTATATGATGAAAAAGTTATCAGGTTTATCAGTAAGCTGAATGGTAATGAATAACAAATTGTTTGCTGCAGAGTAGCCTGAAAGCTAAAGGTCCTTGACATTACAAAATGTTGTTTTAATTTACCTTCAAATTTATTGAATCCGAATTACTGAATGCCTTGTAACACTATTACCACTGCTATTCTGTCTTGCAACGTACTGAATTGAATATCTTGAATTTATTTAAAGATATTTCAAACACATTTTATATTTATTTGAATCAAAATTTGTAACCACGAGAAAAGGTTTTTCAAACAACATACTAATTTAGCTCTAGGTATAGGAAAAGCAGAGGATATTAAAAATGAATGTGAATACTATCTTCTACAATATAAATACACATAAATAAGAAAATTTTTCTGGTTTAACCAATTATATCCATGTCATGCAGAATGAGTACGGTACATTTGGTTAAATATAGCGTGACACTTTGTCAAGAAATTGCCTTAATATTATCGAATAATTTTCAAATAGCTATGAAGTGCTATTCAAATAAATGCAAGATTGTGTGAAACGGCCTCAATACCCTGGATTATAACAAAATTGCAATAAATACAGTATCGCCATGTACTTTCCCCTCCCCTTTTTTTTTGGGATGTTGTTTGCTCTACCCCAGTGTTAGTCTAACACTGACCACAATGCCGGCCCACACATAAGAGCCTCCAACTCACTAAGGCAGCAACCAGTCACTTTGGTTTAATTTGATATTGTGTGCAGTGTGAAGTTAAGTCCCACATTTCATTAGTTGCCCGGTCAAAGTGGTGAGCCTGTCTGGCTTTCTGAGTGCAAGTGCATTGTTTGTTCGCCGAGATTTTATCATTTTAATTAAATAGTTTTTTTGTTCGTTATTTAGCTATAATTTCTAACATCAAGATCTGTGGATGAACTTTAAACCTTCTAGGCTATGGAATGCCATCCTCAAGCAAGAAGCTACCAATAGCAGAAACACATTAAGGTGCAAAGTGAGTACAGTACATACAGGAAGGAGACAATTTGTAGAAAATTGCTCTCCAGATGAAATAGAAAAATTAAACAAAAGTGTCAGTTTATGACTGGCATTCCACTGTCATAGCCATGGAGAAGTTGCACAATCGCCACACAGTCCAACATACGTGTCAACCGATACACCTGTATTGTCGTGTTCCTGTAAGTTCTCAATTGACCATGGCAGAAGGATAAGCAACCATTTTCTCCCAGAAACTGTTTTCATTTCCTGTTGGCCATGCAACAACCAACCCTCACTAAACTGCCAGACAAGTGGTGGCCAAAGGTGGGAATGTCCTTGTTGGAGGTACTATAATGTATGTTTTTAAAAAACTAATTCACACACACATAGTGTTTATTATATAGTAAAGTAAAAATACAATGTACTGTAATGTCATATGTATTTTAACAAAATAAAAACCTGTAAAACAGCAGTCTTATCTATATAGGTTACTATTCTCTTTGAATTATTAACTACACACAACCAAACACTTCGACAATTTGGTAACTCGTATTGTACAATGTTAGTATCAGCAGACTTTGTAACAGATACATTTTTATCAAATAATTCTATATCCATGTACCTCGTAGCTAACAAACACTTTACAGTACTACCCTCACTACCGTACATATAAAAAAATACAAATTTACTGCAAGTACAGTTCATTATGTACCACTTTGTGATCCAACAGTTTTGTATGTAACATAATTCACATGCATGTGCTCTAAACCAAGCAATGTGGTTATGGAAAGTCAAATCATATTTTGCTGCAAACAGTACATATTAGGGTAGTGTTTATACAGTTATCTCAAGTGTTGCTACAATGAAATATTTTTGTCACATTTCTTGTATTTTACTTTACAAATGTGTGCTGTGAAAAAGTAGAAAATATAAGAGACAAATTTAATCAGTTAGGTTTTTATTTACAAATACACATGTCCTTGAACAAGGAGGAAAATAAGTTTGTAATCTATTACATAAGGGCAACACACAAGTAAAGATGGTACCTACATAGAATAGGCGTATTTTAGCGGCTGAACTGTTCACAAACTGTTAGCAAGCGTTTGCGGAAAACTGTTTGCATTTACAAAAGATCGCTAAAATACAATAATTCAGTGAACATTAATGACTACCACCATGGAGTTACGAAATTATGTTGTTGCCATGCCTTATCAGGACTATAAATGGACTGATATCACTTTTCTTTACATTAACAACATAACAAATTGTAGAAGGAAAATTGAATTATGCAGCCGCATGAAATAAAAAGTTCATAATGCATAATTTTATTTCAAAATAACTTAAGTGTCGTCAATATTGTGCCTAAATACAGTTTGTTTTGATTTCAAATTTATTTAAGATAAAACAGGAAATAATGGTAAAGGTTGTAACATTGCAGGATTAAGAGTAATTGGCCTATATAAAATTGCCATATGGTTGAAGGACGATGGCAGTATAGCTTTGTTTAAGCAAGGGTACCCAATCTATACCATATTTGGTCAGGGGAAGAGGCGTTAAATTCTTTTGCATGTTTATTTCTTGTTTGGCCTCTGCCATATTAGGAAGTGTTTTGGAGCCTGGTAAACAATTGGCTGACACGGTAGTGTTGGTGAATGGTGGGAGGCCTGTAAGACAGACTTGTACGCCTTATTAGGCAACAAGCGAGGGCTAAGCCTGTGATTGGCTAGCTGAGTAATGCGCAGTAGTGGTCACAGGGTCAGGCGAAAAGACCATCGCCAGGCGAGAGAAATCATTGCGCTGTGGCCGGGGACGGTCACGAGAGCGGGCTGCGGCCCGTTTTCCCGACGATACACTTGTGACTGCAGGAATACGTTTAGTGTTATGTGACAGTGAAATAACATGATAAAAACTGAGGCTAACAACAACTCTTTTATTTCAAGGATAACGTAAAAGTGATCCGAAAAAAATTACCAGCGCAGCTAGTCGTGGCAAATAACTTCACCATTCAGTAAAAGTGCTGTTCGGTTAACCATCGAACATACCCAGCTCGCAAGGACGTGGCTGGAAGTGTCGCTGTCCGGCTCCAGTCGAGGAGTCTTTTAGTTCCGAGGTCAAGCAACACGAGAGGAGTGCGACGTGACAAGGTAAACATCCTGTGAACAAACCCTGTAACCAACCTCCTGCCTCGGATACCAGAAAAGTGTAAACACCCTCAACTTGTTTGCAAACACTACTGTAACCGGGAGCGCTAAAATGCTCTGTTCGCAGAATCCCTACCAATTCAACCCTAAAATACACCTTTTGATAAACTGACAAAAGTTGAGCTAAACATATTATATCATGCATAAAAAGGTGTATCAACTTCTTGCCTTTTATAACTACAGTATTTTCCAACAATTTGCAGCTGTAATACTTTTGGTCACTTCTGTAACCTTTCTTTACTAAATTTACTATGGAAATATAAATTATTTTACAAAGGACGAGAGCAACTGTCGAATAAAAACAGAATTCTTAAAATAAATTGAGTATTAATGGCACATTCAAAAAATTTTTAACATAAACTGAGAAAATAACGTTAAGTACCAAAACATCTAGATAAACATGAGATAATTTAAAGGAACCTATTCTTTTTTCAAGCAAAACAAGAAATTTGCAACATTCTCTTAAGCATAACAAACAGTTTATGTATTAGAAAAAAAAGACAGAATTTATAGATTCTAATTCTAAAGAAAAGTCACGTGTATTATTTCAAAAACACTGATTCTCGGAATCCATCAATCAAACTTCACTTCCTTTAAAACTCTACACCAAACAGTAACTATGAGCTGTCGTACAATGTTGTTTTCATCAATGCCTGAAGCATTGAAACTATTTTATGTAAAGTAATATGTATTACAATAATTACATATACATATTTCCATAAGTAATTAGCTGAATCCAAAAAATATATATATAATTGAAAATACTTTATTAAAAAAATTACCACTCTACATAAATTATACTACTTATTAAGAATAACTGAAAAACTTATAAAAGAAATAAATGTAAATAATACTATATTTTATTGGTATAGATTTTATACATAATCAAAAGCACCCAAAAATAATTTACAATATTTAAAAAATGGTTGATACAAAATATACAATATTTCTGATCACAAATACATAAAAGGCAAAATTTTACTCCTCCTCCAATAAACATTCTTCAACCAATTTTCGTAGCTGAGGATTTTCCATAGCTGCTGCAATTCTTTCTTTATCGTTTATTTGCTTGTTAACTATAAAAGAAAAATCAGTTAATATTTACCATTTCATTCTTATGGTACATTAGAAATAAAGATGGACAGAATTATGGTTAAAATTAAAACATCATGTTACAGCCCTGTGAGTGACAGAAGAGGAGTCTTATCTCCTAATATATTGATGTCTGCCTTACATGAATTAAATTAAGTGCTTGACAGAATAATTATAAGGATGTACACGTGGCAAAAATGCAAATTTTTATATTTATACGACATAGTGTTTGTTTTATAGACGTTACTTGTGACATTTTCCACTACTAAAATTATTTTATCACTCGTAGTCTTCCTATAGCCGCATCTCAAAGTCAAAATTTGCAAGTTACCGGAACAAACAAATAACAAAAACAAATTAACTAACTTCAATAAAATAATTTACACTGAAATTAGGTAATATGGGCCATACGCTAAAAAGAACACACAATTACATTTCTTTGCATTTTTAAATAAAAACTTTTGAAAATAATGATAAATATTTTAATTTTTGGCAATTTTTAAAAACACAAAGGGACTTAGTTTTTCTATTTTTAAGTCTTTTACCATATAGCCTGTAATATATAATTTTAGTGTAAATAATTTTGATCGAATAACTCAGTTATAGTTATTTGAATGTTCATATAACTTGCAAATTCTGACTTTGACATGCCGATATGGGAAGACTATGAGAGCTAAAAAGTAGTCAAGAGCTTAGGCTGAAATTGCTTCCCTTGATTGCTTATAATGTTGACGTAGTGGGGGGTGCTGGGAAAACGGAAAAATGGGAAAGACAATAACAATGACTTGCTAGATGAGTCGGACAGGATGGGGGTGAAAAGGTTAGGGGAAGGATAGCTGAGATGAGATGGATAGTGGGAAAAGGGTACACGGGGGAAGCCGAGGGAAAAACCCTTCGGATGATGATAATCCCAGGGTCGACAGGCCAATGACCACAGGGCAGACTACCTACCAGTTGGTTCTATAACCCTCCAAGGATAGATTTTTCGGAGACCTATCAGGGCCAGTCTCCATGCCACAACACACTCGGAATTGAAGTATGTACGTTAAGCATCAATAGTGACGGGGTGAGCTACTATTACTTAAATAAAATATGGGGAAAGATGGGGATAATTTCTGTAGTTTACTCACCATTAAAAGTAAAATTAACACCATTAAAAGCAAAATTAACTGGTCTGTGCTGGAGGCTAGTATCAGTGAAGTGGACCCGGAGCCTAATCCCCTCCAGTAGGTCACGCGGAAAAATTTAGCACAAGACTAACGGTGAAACTTACAGTATAAGTTAAGACCTTGGACACGGTGGCCAGCAGGAGGGAGGAGCCCCAGGTTAAAAGTAAGAAAACCGGTTCCAGTAAATGAAAACACAATTATTGCAAACTAAAAATTACTAGCACAAAAATGGTGAAGGACCCGGGGTAGACTACCATGTCTATCTCCTCTCAGTGTCATGCTACGATTGACTCCAATGGCGTCGCCAAGCCAGGCTCGCGAGACTATCTGACTTTGCGCAGCACAAGGTAGTCCATGCTCAAAACACTTAATAAATTCAGTTTTTTGTTTTATGCCTGTAGTGATATATATATATATATATATAAAAACTAAAGCCATGAAACAAAACACTGGAATTACAAATAAACATTAATGTACGCAAATCCATGTCACACATGCTCCCACCCTCTTTGCTCGGCAACGAGGGGGTTTCCTCTGGATATTCGGCAGTGCGGAACATGGACAAAGGGAAGGGGGCATGTTTGGACACGCGTAACAGTATAATTTCTGAAAATAAGTTTAATGTTATTGCTACTGTTATAAAAACACATAATACAGTAGTTGTTTTTGGGAATTTGTTGTGCAAAAAAAAATTCTATGTCACATTTGTTTTAGAATAGTAATTACAATAATGACAACTTGACGCATGCTTGCAGCATCCAGTGCTGTGAAGTCGTCGCCTCATCCAGCCCATTCCATACTCCCACACCTTATGTTAATCCCGCAACCCTAGTTTATCCCAGCAAATGTCAGTGCAATCTACCTTAACGCCACATATTTTTTAAACCTCCCTAAATCTTTCCTCGGCTATCCTTTTACTCCTCGAACTGAGGGCAAGGACATTGCACAAGTTTATTACAATACGTCTTGCTGCCCGTAAGTACGTCACCCGCAGTGCAGCAAAAGACAATAGGAGAGGGAGGAACCATCCTTCGCATCCGCACCATCTCCCATTAGGCGAGCAGCCGCGCAATCACCGCAGACCACCTCGAAGAGGGTATAAAAGACAGAGCGCGAGCCGCTGAAATTCAGTTGCAATTTAGTTATAATTCAGTAGTTTTGTTCGGGAAGCAACTCACACTGCTCCCTCAGGCTCCAGCAAGTGCTCCAGACCACCGTGAAAGCATGCTGGTTTCAGTGTCTACCACACATCAAGCATCAGCTCCACGCTTGGAAGGCCAGCGACCGCCAGACCCCTTACAGAAGCACCCTTCACGACTGTGAGCATCCTTTGCAGCCAGCTGTTTAGCCACATCGCCTACGAGCCAGTTCCAGTGAGACGTCAAGACCAGCACTGCCGACTCTCCCCACTGGAACTAGTGCTCTACGGCCATCTTTCCAACACGCTCTTCAGGCTCCCTAGGCACAGGATGATTCCTTTTGTGGATTACGCCATTTAACTACATTTTCCCCCTCAACAATACTCTTTTATCACTTGCATCACCCTGATATACCCATTGTTAGCTTTCCCACTTTTTTCACACGTCTTTAACGTTCTAGTGGTCCATCTTCTTCCTGGATCGCCCCGGGAGATTGATTTTCGAACCACCTTAAATTATTTTAACGTCTGGGAGGAGGCGCTGGCTGCACACTTCCCGAGCAGTGATGGAATATTGATCTTTGACTAGGAAAGTTGTAAACAGGCTTAGGGACATGTTAAGGCACACTTCCAGCACTCCTCTAGGAGTCAGCCTACGCAGTGCCAACAATAAGCTCCGCTGCACAAATGCTTTCATGCCATATCGGCGATCCCAGGTGATATCAGCCAGCGTCAGCAGCTCAACAATACTTTCCTCTCAACTCTCACCAGAGCTAGGACCAGGCTATGCCGAAACGACCAGGTAGGAAGTTGACAGCTAGGCAAGAGTTTGCAAAGCTAGTTCAGAAGGCAATTGAGGCTAAGAATCCTGAGACTAGGGTGTGTTGGATTCAGAGGGAAGTCTCCGCCGCTGCCCGACGTGGCACACCTCTCAACGGCCACGCAATAGTTTGTCTGGCCTTACAGTCACCCAGCGGGACCTCATTCCCTCTCACCACGTGCTCTCCCCCGGCTCCCATCTCAACCACAACCTCATCCATTGTCCACCTTCCGACACAACTCCGTACCTCAGCACCTTGTGCTCTCCCATCTGGGGTATTAACACCCCACTGTAGCATCATCCTCCTGTCCTACTTCAGTTTCATCTTCTACCGATACTAAGCCTCCCACACTGCACCACAGTGAGGTGGGGAGGGTCCGCAGAGGAAAACTGTGGACGTCGCCCAGAAGGCATGTCAGTCCCCTGGGTTAATGGTCCTGCCACACTACCCCTTGCGTCCTTCGCTGACAGACTACATACCCCACCTGCTTCACACTTGGAAAACTTACTCTTAGCTGTAATATTATTTTTTAATGTAGGTGAGACTGATTCAGACGTCATCGCATTGACTATAACATGACTTATGTTTTACAAATTATATTGATATTTTTCCAGATAGAGGTGCTTGAATAAAGTTGTTTTTAGCAATTTCCTGGGAGCCCTAAGAATATGTTCCTAACAGGTAGGCCCATACCATATTTTTAACGTTCTTTCTAAAGAAAATTGGGCATGTTATCTTCGTGTCCTCCCACTAGCCCCTTAAAAACTTTTGAACCTATGGCTTGAATTTCATAAACTTGGTATGCATATGGTAGTCTATGTAGTAAGGTGACCTGCCTTTTATGTATTTTGTTCACGTCAGCTGCAAATTTTCCAAATGAGAATAATTTTAAGACTGTTGCCACAAGATCACATCTTGGGAATCATACAATCACATCAAACAACATTTTATAATTTCAACCTGCTGCATCTAAGCATTAAATGTAGGGGAGTATGTATGTTTTTGTAGATCCATAATTTTGGAACATAGCACATCACGAATAAATAAAACTTATATGTTGTATTTCACGAACTACTGGACCAAATGTAAATAAATTTATGAGCTGCTATTTTGAAAGATGGTACAACATTAATAAAGTTAGTTTTTTAGTACTATTCTTGATACATTTTTTTAAAATATAGACAGCTCCATAGCTGTTATGTACCAGATAATAACAGTAAGGTTTTAAGAATTGCGAGGTTGGCAACGGGAAGAGATAGTCGGATAATGGCGGCTCAGCAAGAGATTGTCGAGCGTAAAACAGTCATAAGAATAGCCAAACTTAGATTTTTATATGGTTTAATAATGTAGACCCACAATTTTTAAAGTTATCACAATACAAAAATAAAGAAAGAATTTAATGTAGGTTCCATTAAGAAAACAACTGGACTTACTGCTACCAAATTAATACTCTGACAGCTGATCATCCAATCTTTGAATTGTGTAATATTTGTTGTTCTACATCCACAATTTTAAAAGCTAATACAAAAAGAAAAGATATAAATTTTAGATAACATTTTGAGGTGTACGTAACTAATTGCAACATTTGGGTTAATTTGCACCCACAATGAGAAAAGTAGTAGGCTCATTAGTTACGCTGGTAACTTCTTGCTCAAATACAGAAGTCTACAGTAGTTTGAAGTGTTTTGTTTTAAACCTAGCATACTGGGAACAAATTCAGCAGCTTTGCTTAGAAACACACTTATGACTCTTAACGAAAGTTTTACTTCTAGCCTACTTTGTAACAAACTTCTGTCCTCCTGATTCAATATACAGAAGAGGGAAGGCACAGGGAAAGGAGGGACTGAAACTGTTATAAAGTTAGTTTTACACCTGACAAAAAGCTCTGTCCCATATTTAAAGCATTTGTAGGATGAAATTTGGAGAAAGTAGAAAACTGAAAAGCATCAAAGCAATGACGGAAATACATACTTTCATCTTCTGTGGAGTGTGTCCCTTTTTTGATGAATATGTCGAGTTTGTACTTGTCCACAAGACTTCGTTGCAGCTTCACGCGTATGCATAGCCCAATCAGTGTCGCAAGACTACAGTGTGGGATCGTGGGGTTGAACTCGATGCGAACCACACACACATTATCATCTGTTGGTGGCTTTATCTAAAGAGTAAGAAAATGAGAACACCAAACATATATTAATTTCTGCAACAGTGTTTCAGATATGAACTGGGGTGACAGGGCCAAAATTTTTGCTCTAAAATATTTTTACAATGACAAAACTACAATACTGTTAAGCAAACTAGCTAGAATTCATATACCTGTAATGTGTACAATTTCTCTTAGAACTAAAAACTGTTTTGTTATGCAAAACAATGAATGAAGTGCTGTGTCACATTTTCTGTTAATGTACAACAATTAAGACAATACACAAGTATACATGGAACAGATACATACGTTCACATAAATCAATTTATAAATTATATTAAATCCAAACCCATTATTTAAAAACAAAATCTTTCTCAGACTGAAATAATCTTACTCTTTTAAATTACTGTATATTTAAAGAGTGTCAGACTACGCTGTTTTATGGTATGGTAGGTAAGGTAAGGTAAATTAAGTGGGCTTTATGTCTCGACAGCGAGGTCATTAGAGACAGGCACAATCACATGAAACTTAACAAAATGATAGGAACTCGGACAGGAATCGGCAGTGGCCTTAGTTACAGAACCATCCAAGCATTCACCTGCTATAGCCATTTCAGGAAACCATAGGAAACTTAAATCAGGATGGTTGGAGCTGGAAATAGAATTCAGGTTCTTCTAGGGTTGCCACAGCAGTGTAACCCAAAAAGAGGACACATACTTGTTCAAAGCATTAAAAAAGAGGACACTTAAAAAAACACTCTTAGTACACCATACATTTTTTTTATGTAAATGTATAAATTATTCACTTTATTATTATCTGGTAGTTTAGTAGAGTAAATGCTAAAAGAGCAAACATAATTTCTAGAAATAAACTCCAAGTATGTTAGCACTACAAAATAAAACAGATTGAAATAGTCTTCAACATAGGCTGACAATTGCACTTTCAGAGAACCATTGACAACTGTAAACATATGTATAACAAACGAACAACGTAATAATTTCCAAAGCAAAGAAGTTGCACATAAGTACAAGGCATATCGGTTCCGTTCCTAAACATTTCGTGACACAGATACCATATAAAAAGTAAGTTTTTGCTCTCTGTTCTTGAAAAAGAGGACATTTGGCCCATTTTTGTAAAATCCGGCCGGATAGTTTACGAGGCGTTGAAAAGAGGACATATCCGGGTAAAAGAGGACGTCTGGTAACCCTAGCGTTCTTCCAAATGTAAGTCTACTATGTTACCACAGCACCATTCTGTTCAGTAGCCTATATGCTGGTTTAAGATGATAACACAAATTTATAGTTAAATGTTGTATGTCTGCAATTCTGTAATATAGCACAACACGGATAAATGAAGTAGTCATCACACAGGAAAACCTTTTCTTTAATATTTCTCAAGGAACATGGGAAATTTTCCACTAAATGCAGGAAAAGTGCAACAAAAAAGTGTAAAAGAAAGAGGGAGAGAAGGGGGGGGGAAATTTATGATATGAAAGTATGGGATCACAAAAAGGAAAGATGTAAAGGCTGCATTCCGTTACTGATGAATTCACTGATTCAGTAATCTCAGTAACGTCAGCAGCAGTTCCGAAACTGCTGAGATTACTACCAGTTGTTTTCGTGGGCTTCTGTGTAAGCACCCTGTGCGAGGCTAGACGACTACTTAGATTACTGGAGCTGCAGAGGTTGTGTAGTGTCAGTAAAATAAGTGATGGCGGTAGTAGTGTATAACTTATGGATGTTGCGAAGGTTAGGTGATATAATTACAGGCCTTTTGTGACTGTGGGACGTGTACAACAATCTAACTAAAGTAATAACCCAATGTAACTATATGTATGCATATATAAGTATATATACGTCTTAATAGAAGAGGATAGAATGACCATGCACTCGTAAACTACCCGCGTTTTTGGAAATAATACAATTTAATTAATTGTGTTTCAAGCCAAATTGGTTCTCTTATTCAGTTGATTAAATTTGTTGTTTATATTTACAACCTCTTTTATTACTGTATTGCCTATCGTTCCGAAACTATTTTCACTGAGACAAACACAATTTCCACTAACACTGAAACTGTCCCGATACAGCTGGCAGTAAAGTCAGTAATCTCAGTGATTTCAGCAGTAACGGAACGTGGCCAAAATATGGGAAAATATACAATTAAGTCTAGAACCATTAATCTCATTTCCAGTCAGCCAGAGATGCAAGCAGATCCCTCTACTCCTCAATCTTGCTAAGCTTCCTCATGCTCAGACATTTAAAAGACATCTGCTAGTAGCTGTATATTCACTAACACATTTTTTTTACACTATTTGACACAAGTAATGACAGTTTGAAGCACCGGTGTGAATACACAGTAAAAATTATGTGTCATTACTATAAAGTACAAGAACCACAAAGGAACATATTTTGAAAACAATGACATGCAAACGAAAACTGCACAGACGTGGTGAAATGATGCTGGGAAAACACCTGAAAAGTCAAAATATGTAAAATAAATTGCACTACGTAGAAATTTTTTCTACTAACATATCAAAATAGAAGAGCATTATTCTGTTCTACAGCAAATATACAGGAATTCATACCAGAAACATTTTTAAGGATTAAATGCATCATGGACGATACCAACCATTACTCCTTCTTCATAAACAACGTGCAGATCTTCCAGAGTCGCTGGCTTCTCTGGGTCACGAATGTTCCTTATGTAGTCTGGAAAATCAATAAATTACAATTGGCTGTAACAAAGTTTTTATAATTGATAACGTACTACTGTACTCACTATATCCATTTTTCATAGTTAATGAAAAATACAAGACGAGAGAAACTATTATAGTAAGCGGAATTGTTTTTTCTGTAAAAACATGTGCACAAAGTTTTACTAAGGCATCTGTAAGCCCATGTCGAGGTACATGTACGAAGTCTAGTAATTTAATTTTAATTATGCCATTGGTAAATAACTACGGTACCCAACCACTCATATACACCACCACTGATAGCATGGTACGTTTGTGAGCACTGTCTAAACACATGAAACTGCGTTGAGCACATCCAGACTAGCACTGTGAATCCTTTTGTGTTAAAAAAAACAGACTTGACTTGGCTTGTCACAATCGGCTCACATGCGGTTCGTAGGGTGCTCAAATCTCACTCAGGACGGTGTAGAAACTTGCGAGCATGCTGCTCACAAGCAGATTGCGAACTGCTTAGCTCGCCAGTGTGTATGTGCCCTAAAATTGAAAGCACTGTTATTATTATTATTACTGTTACTGTGACCTTAAATATTATGTTGTAAATTGCTTCTATTATTTATAAATGTTTAATGCAACTGCTCATGATAAACTAGGCACATTCACAACCAATTTAAAAAAAAATCACTCGTCATACAGTGTATACCTACACATAATTGAACATCAAAAATGGTTGCAGTGAATTACCAAATTTAATTATTTTCAGGATAGGTGTAAAATTTTTACTTTTATAATTTTAAAAATTTATCTAATTTGATGTTTTGCAGTCTACTTGTAAAAGATGCAAAAAATAATTTATTAACAATTTAACATGTGCTTGTCACCAACCACCCAGTGTCCACTCTAAGGTTGCAGCAGAAATAAAAATTGCTAGTGAAATAAATCAAAGCAATTGAATTATATCTTGATTCCTCACATTGTGATTGTGCCGTAGCATAGTTACCTTGTATTTTCCAAAATTTCAAATGAAATTTACGTTGTGCAAAAAATGTTATTGACATTCACTTGGCTCAATTAGCTGCAACCTTAGAATGGATAGAGTATAGTTCATTCTCACCTCCTCACGTACTTTCTGGACCCTTCTTAAACTTTCCGAACCATAACCAAATTCTCTGTCAGTAAATTCTACTTCTTATGCCTACCCCAATCTGAATAATTCTGCTACAATTCCCTCTTCTTCTGTACTTTCCCTTACATGATAGGCAGCTTAACTTTATTCTTCCTCTCCATTGCATACACTAACACCTAACCATCCATTCATATACATATAAACACTACAGACCACAGCTCAGCATTGTTGCTGGATCTATATGAAAAAAATACCTGTGCCAGATCTGGAACGCAACACGAACTGGTCACTCTCTATATGCGCTAACACTGCTGAGAGCACTGGTCTGTGGCACAGTAGCCTTATTTCACAAACAATCATAGGGCCTACTTAACTGGTGGTTCTGCTAGCATAGTTCTCTGCGACATACTGTGCGTCACTATCTTGAATGTCAGGGTTTCCAGTGCAGAAGTAACAGATTTACCTGATGTCAGTTAATTAATGGTTTCATAAATAGAAAATACCTAACAGATTTTATTCCTAAAATGTTCAGAGTTATGAAGAATTGCAGAAGTTACAACCCCAAATAATCCAGAGCTATTACAATGGGAGAGGTAACAATAATATGAGGATCCAGAATGTATGAACGAGGAAAGAATGATGTAGGCAGTCAATTGTAGTGAGGCCAGTAAGAGTGTGGAACATGTTAGAAGAGGAGATGGCAAAGGGAGTAAGAAACTGTTCAGGCCGTGTCTCAATTCAAAGAGTACTCTGTTGAGAGAGTGCTCTTTCGCACAACAAGAGAGAGCTCTTGTTTGCTCTCTGGTGTTCTCACTCTCTACAATTGGGACGACGCTCTCTCATATTTGTAAACAAATGATGCAAAGGTTACAAGTGCGTAAATTATATTTATACAAGTTATAGACATATTAAATACACTTGTAAACTATTCAAATAATAATTTTTTAACTTACCGGCGCTGTATTTCAAGCGGGAATAGCTGTTAAATAGGCGATGCCAAAATTTTTTATTTTGTCTATTTAAAGGCATATTACGGCCGAAAATGTTTACAAAATTACTCGTGATAGGTAACTGTTCATTGGAAATAATTATTTATGTATAAATAATGACATATGTGCAATATATGTCGCACGTTTCTCCAGTAACCTCAAACCATAGTTGAAATCAAGATGGCGTACGCCAGAGAGCACCAGAGAGTGAAAACGAGTATACAACTTCGTGCTCTCGCTCTTTCGTACTCTCGGTGACCAAATGAGACAGGCAGAGAGTGCTCTCTCTGACGTAGTTGTGACGTATTTGCGGAAGCGAGAGCACGAAAGAGCACTCTTTGGGTGAATTGAGACACTGCCTGAAAGGAAATGAGAGAACGATGTAATTAAATACTTGCCACCGGGCAGTGGCCCAATGGCAAAAATTGTTAATTTTATCATCGTCACCAAATCTCAATGTATTTCCAAGATTCTAAATACCACAAAGCGTAAAACTAAAATCAAAACATAAACTGAGAAAATTACACATTTAACAAAATATGCTCGATGTTTTATCTACACAGCAAATGAATGCCCACGTACAAATTTCTTCTAAGTGCAATTGAGGAGTTGGCTGGAATTGGAATAAAGGCTTTAGTAAGAAAATGGCAGGTGTATGTTTAGGAGAAATTAGTTATTTTTTATTTTATGTCTAACTTATATGATTTTCTCTTACTACCAATAATTAGAAGTTTCTAATATTTACTGCACACAGAGTCGAAGCTAAAACAGCAGTTATTTATATCATAGTGATCCCAGTCCAGGTCAAGACAAAAATTCATGGTGAACAATTGAGATATCGGTATAAAATTTTGTGTGTATCGCCTATGGACATTATGAACCAAGAAAATCTGTTTGATGAAAGGAAGGTCTTAGCTCACTGAAATCTTTATTTCAGCCAACTCCTCAATTGCATTAAATATCGTGCTTTTAAAAATTTAATAAAAGTATAGACTAAATACCATAAATAGTCTCTCGTAGTTCATTCCATTTATCTGAATTAACCAAACTATCTTTAATGTTTTCGCTGTGTACAACAGAAGAACTTCCACTGTTCTCTTTCACTTCTTGGGCTACCTCGGGCTCTCGACTGATGCCAAGAATTGTCTTGGATTTTTGTAGTAAAGATGACAAAAACATTCTGAAAATTTTAGCATAAAGTTGACGAAATACCACAAAATAGTAAATAACCAGCTCACACCGATCAGCTGATATTTATTTTTACAAAACAGTGTCGCCAAGTAATACGAAATTCTCGTCGTGATAAAAAATTCCCGACTTCTGCAAACTTTTGTTCGAAGAGTCTGTTCCTTCTGCAATTTCTGTACACTAGGGTAGCATTCCGCTACTGCTGGAATCACTGAAATACAGAGTGTACTGTTAACTTTTAAGTGGTTGATCTGTGCTGCTAGCAGTATCGGGACAGCTTCAGCTGGCTTCAGTGATAGTGGAAATTTTTTTTTTATTTAAATTGCTCAGTAGATCCCATACTGAGTAAAATACTCTGGGATGTTGAATATGTCAGGTACAATTATAATTATTATAAAATACAGTTGAAATAAAACACGCATGGCCGGTTTCACCAACGTCGCCTAAACCAGGTCCCAGCTGGGCCGAGCTTAATTTTAAGTCAAGCTTAAAACTGTTTAATTAAAAATGTGCGTTTCACCATGGCAACCTCAACTTAAATAGGCCTCACTTAGCTAGGCCCTGCTAAAACATAAAAGTGGAATAAAATATCATGTTGGTACTGTAGCATTGATGTCACGTGATGTTGACAGCCAATCAGAAGGTGGAATTAAAAAATAAGAAGAAAACTGGCAGATTTGTTTATATTTACATTGTGATATTTCAATTAGATTCAAACGGAATTGTTAATTTCTTGGGTAGTTAAAACGAAAAAAGAAGGGTGAAAGCAAGAGGAATCGAACTCCGAACTTTTCTGGAGATGAAAAGTTAAAAATTTTAAACTTAGTTGAAAAGTTTAAAAATATAATCGAGAATAAAAAGACGGACGGTGCTTCAAATAAAGACAAGGATGCGGCGTGGGAGAAAATAACAGACTATTTTAATGCTGGTGGTTCAATTTTTCGGACGGGAGAATCACTCCGGAAACTCTACAAAAAGCTCAAAAGTGACGCCAAGGTTGCAAATGCAAATTACAAAATTAATATTTTAAAAACTGGTGGAGGACCAAGTACCGGCGAATTAAAGGATGCCGTAGTTGTGAAGACCGCTGAGTTGA
>PNEQ01126495.1:0-18637 GCA_003012365.1 Medauroidea extradentata
GCGTGTCCTGTCAACAAAGCATCATACATAGCGCACCTTCCTTTATACTCCTCACCCTCTCTTACAACTACACACACATCGAGCAAGTGTAGCCTGCAGAGTTGTAGGAGGCTAGCGCCCCGTAGCCGGGTGCAGCCTGTTGCGCCCATGACGTCGCGTGTCCTGTCAACAAAGCATCATACATAGCGCACCTTCCTTTATACTCCTCACCCTCTCTTACAACTACACACACATCGAGCAAGTGTAGCCTGCAGAGTTGTAGGAGGCTAGCGCCCCGTAGCAGGCTGCAGCCTGTTGCGCCCATGACGTCGCGTGTCCTGTCAACACAGCATCATACATAGCGCACCTTCCTTTATACTCCTCACTAACATTTTCAACTGCATACTCTTCAGTCAACATGGAGAAGACGATTTCAAACCAAACTGCCCGACAATTGTTTGATATCTGCTCACTTTTAGGCGTAGAAAATTAATATCGCTAAAAAGTAAACACCAGAGAGCTAGTCACTTTTAATGAAAATAATGTTGTAAGAATTTTTTTTCTGAGTGAGTGGGAGAACTATATGCTAATTTTTAATACTATGTACGTGTGTTTTGGTGTTCTCAGCGCACAGGTAACAGTGGATATTTACTGTAAACAACGCGTAATGCACGGTAATCAGCTCACCACGCCGAATCCTTATGTGTGTTATTGCTTTGCGCAGTCATTTCAAACACTGCGATCAAAAAGTTTTCTTTTATAAATGTAGAAAATTGTCGACATTCCATAATCGTCACGAAGACTTAATTTTGCTCTACACTTAATGAACCTTAACTATAACTATAAACGCTGAATAATCTGTTGTTTTGACAATGTTGCCGGCGAAAAAAAGTGGAAAACTACAGATCTGGGTGACTGATTGATTTAGTAAGTACTTATAATTCATTATTTAGTTAGAACCGATTTTATTATTATATGTGTTATTTAAATCCTAAATTTAATCTATAAGTAAAATGTCATTAAAAATTTGAAATTACCTTAATCTACATGATTTGTAAAAAAAGTGTGTAAAAAATACACGTACAAATAGCTGGTAATTTTACATTTTTGTACGTGTAATAACGGAATACAGTGAAAGTAATCGTAATTATACATAATTGTTCTTGCTATTCCAAAATATGTACAGATATATGATTAAAAAACACAATTGTATACGCAAATTTACTAGAAAGTTGATGTAAAATTACATTTTTGAATGTACATGTAGAAATACAGTCACATATTGTAATATTACACGCAATTTTGTGTTTTATAACCGCACTGCCTATGTATAAATACACTGATTCAAATGTAAAAATACCTACTTGTTTCGCAGTGCAGTTTTGAAACGGTAAAACACTTATAAATTTACTCGAGCAATTTGCGTAGTTATACTATCATATCAAGTAAACGATTTAAGCGTATTTTTAAACAGAAAGCTTTAACAATTTTACCATCTCTGACGTACATACATTATCACATATGCATAAAAAGTATTTACTAACAACTAAACTTAATATGTTTTATTACGATGTGGTTTTCGGGTAGATTTACAGTTTAAAATGTGCAAAACCTGTTTCCGTGTTTGTGAACTCCAACTTTACTCCAGTTTTACTGTGTTCATCTCAAAAATATTTTCGCTAAACGAAGTTGTAGTCATTTTACAAAAAAAAAAAAAAAAAAAAAAAAAAAAAAAAAAAAAAAAAAAAAAAAAAAAAAAAAAAAAAAAAAAAAAAAGTATAAACTTACTCGAAATACAAATTTTCAATACGGCAGTTGACTTGGTACAATTCAGCAAAAATACGCGTAGTAAGAAAGAGGAAAAGGCTTACCTTGCGCATTTTGGAAGAGACTGCTAAGATAATCCCAATTAATGCGAAAAACAACTAATTAAGATGGCTATTTAGACTGGAATGAATAAATCCCATTTCACAAACAACGTTGGTTATCAACCATTGGTGGTCTCATGATTACGGTTGCATACTGTTGATTCTATGGTCGTGGGTTCGAGTCATCGCAGGGTCAGATATTTTCGTTAGTTGATAATAGTCGTAAGTTGCACGAGGTAATTTGTAAGATACGAATCACTTCAGAAATTAACAAATCCGTCGGATAAAACTCCCATTAAGATTCCAGAAAGAAACTCATAATCTTGCACCAGGTTGCAAGTTTATTAAAAAAAACTATATTTTCTTTTATTGAATTTCAATTTTATTTTTTTCCTTTGAATTACGGATTATTTAACACACCATTGTGTTAAAATACACATACCGCAGCGCTGTTACTGTACATGCATGTTATTGTATTTTTACCGTAATGTACTGTAAAAAGACACGGACATAGGTCGGGTAAAATTACACGAATATGTGTGGAGATTGTGCTGCCACGTACATTCGTGTAAAATTACACAAATTTTTTTACAGTGTGTAATAAATAGGCTTCCGCAATTTATAAAGTATGAATAATTCTAATATATGCTTGCTCGATTTTAAAGTGAATTATGGATTTTAGTATGTTTCACTATTCGGCTGCTGTGGCTGTTTGTGTTTTAGTAATTTTCAGTTTCACTCTGGTGCTCACTATGACGTTACGCTGCATTGAAAAATTTACGTTGTTCTACAAACATTTTAAGAAAACGACGTACAAAATAAAACACACCAACAGTAAACAACGATAAATCATTTTTCGGCAACCATGACGTTTAAGTTTGCAAAGTGGGCTAGTGTTGCCAACCTCCACAGCGTATTTCGCTGCGCACCCGCTTGTCTAAAAGGTTCAAATTCAAAATAAAATATACTCATAAGAAAGTTACATTTAACAAAATTGCATTTTAAAATTATAGACACTGATATAAGAAAGGTAAGTAAAAACTTTTCAATTACACACAAACATCAGAAAAAGCACTTTCAAATTATACTTGCATATACACAAAATAAATGTTTCTTGCACTGTATTGCACAGAGTTCGGTTTTACACTAACTTCTTTATTCTGATTACAGTATTAATGTTATGTATTTAAACACGCGAGAGTCCACAAATTAACACCTAAGTAAAAAAAAAAAAATGTTACCTATAATTTATAGATACCTACTCAACATCTATAGAGGTATGTTATAGTCTGTGCAGTGTAAGTTTGCAAGATTTTGACATTTCTCTTCTGAGAAGTGAGACTGTTTACAGGATATGAGTGACCAAGTTTTTCCAGGAAGCCAGGAAAGAATAACACAATGGAGCTACCAGCCACCTTTCTTAGAAGAGAAATGTCAAAATCTGGCAAACTTATGCTGTACAGACTATAGTACTGGGAACTTAAAGACGTTGCAAATTTCATTCAAGGAACTTAAGGTGTCTTTTCAAAAAATCAACTGTCTCAACCTGTCAGGATTTATAGTGTTCCTACGCTTGGTAGAAAAATGGCCAGCTGTGCTGAAGAGCCTCTCTGAAGCGACTGACCCACATGGTGCAGAAAAATACTTTTTTGCAATATTCTTCAAAGAAAGATGTCTGGAATTTGCCCAATAATCTAAAGGGTTTGTATTAGTGTCCCAAAGAGGTTCTTGAAGGTATGCTTGTAGTTCTTCTTCTGGGGACTGACATGCATCTACGTTTCCCTCAGTCTTCTTTGAAATCAGGGAGGCATACAACATGTGAACACCTTGTGGTTCTGATGCAGCATGGCCATCCTTCTTTTCATTTGCAGTTGTAGTAGGCAACATAGCTACCATCTGATCAATTATGAAGGACTTGGCTTGTTTTACTGCTTCTTCACTTGTAAACACATAGTGATTGAACCTAGGGTCAAGTAAAGTACTTACTGAGTATAGCAAATTATTTTCCAAAGTGTTATTACGAGTGCACAGAGAATTAACCATATCTTTCTTTACTGGTTTGAGATGGCATGGTTCTGCATCTGCCCGATTCAAATGTTGTACCAATCCATTTATTATTGGTACTGCCTCAGAAATTGAAGTGTGCTCATTACTTATGGCTTCAGTTGCATCAAAAACATATTTTAGCAGTTTCACTATTTCACCAATAAGATTCCACTCACTGTTAGTGATTTCCACATTCAACTTCAGATCTGGACCTATACTTGAAATAGCACGTCGCTGTTCCAAGAATCTGGACAGCATTAAGTATGTGCTATTCCACCTCGTGGGTTCGTCCTGCATTAGTTTGTGACGTTCCATGTTACTTAAAACCTGAAATTCCGAAAGGATTTTATTTGCAGACAGTGAATGCTTGAAATGTGCTACGATACGCCTTACTTTGCTGCAAACATTTGAGAAACTTTTCTAGTTAAGCAGTGAATCCTTTATTACAAGTTGCGAGGTGTGAGCTTTAAAACCAATAGCTTTTATGTGGGCGATTTCAAAAGCTGACACCATATTAGCAGCATTGTCTCTAACAAAAAGATGAACTTTTTCTTCTATCACCCAATTTCGCAGACAATTTTTCATAAAATCTGCTATATTTTGCGCAGTGTGATACATATGACTGAATGGAATTACTTCGAGGTGAATAACTTCTCTTTCAAAAGAATCTGTTATAAAATGACAGGTAAGTGACATATAGTCATCATTTGATAATGATGACCACATGTCTGTAGTGCAACTAACATGATGCACGTGCTTGAGTAGGTCTTTTATTTTATCAGTTGCTACTTCGTACATGTCGCGGATAATCTGTCTAGAAAAAGTAGTACGGTGTGGCACAGTGTACCTTGGTTCAAGAAAATGGATTTACTTTAGAGATCCTGCTGCCTCCACAATGCTAAATGGTAATAAATCTGTGTAAATCATAGATGCTATATAATTTGTAATTTTCTTGGCTCGTTGATGAGTTGGGAGTAGTGGTTGTGTTTTTTGCAGCATTTTATACACATCAGGGTAATTTATATTTCTGGTTTGGGTGTCACAAATGGTATCACAGTCGTCTTCCAAAAGGTCTTCTTCACTGTTTTCTGTAATTTGAGATTATGGTGAACTACTATTACATTGTGTTGAATGTGAGGGTCCAGGAATGGCTGGGGTAAGACTTAATTTTTTCAATTGAAGAGGATGTGAATTTTCCAAGTGCCATTTCAAGTTGGAGGTTGTATAGCTGCGGCTATCTGAACCGCCCCTTGAAACGAGGCACTTGCAAATGTTGCATAAAGCTTTCTGTTCATTTACTTTACTGATGGAAAAAAAATTCCACACGTCACTTTTCTTGGTCTATCCCATTTCACTTAATTACACATTCACATTAGTTAATAACCCTACACGAACTTACTGCGCAACGAGTGACCTGTTTACAAAACAAAGCCGGGTGTAAAGTCAGATAACCGTATGCCTGTCTAGCAACAAGCTGTTTGAAAACTAAGCCGAGCTTGCAGAAAATCTAAAATAGTTCCGCACGTCGAGATAGTTTTCTCTTTCCAAACAAATAACAAAGCCGTGCTTAGCTCTGAAGACGTAATTATCCGTAAATTAAAGCGTCGGCCTAAACTTCTTTACATCAATTTGTGCAGCCATACTGTTTTTTTTTTTTTTCGAAACAAAATTCTGTCAACTCACAACTGCCAACTTAACAAAGCACACGACCTTGTTTACGCGTGACGTGCGTGCGTGGAAAGTCAAAGACAATGGCGGCGGCCTACGGCAGACGGCATCGCGCATGCGCATCACCGCGCAGCAGTGCTGCAGTGCACTTACTTGACTCTTTTGTTTTCATTGCTTTGTTTATCAGTTTCTCTTATAAATTATCCCGATCCCATCGTTACTATGCAATTTCATACACTAAAACTGTAACCAGGAATCAGATGACTAGAAGTGCCTTACCAGTTATTTGTTCTTGCCATTATTATGCAACTTGACGTGCGTGAAATAACACTAGCGGCACTGATTAACGGCAACGGCAGAGGTTAGTACAGACCATGTAATGGGTGCGGAACTGTTTATTTACGCATATATATATATTATTTGTATATTTTTCTTGCAAACTTACACCTACGTTTCAGTCGTTTTTGTTAATGCGTTGCAACTGTGATGGTAAGGTTGTTGTCATATCGGTATTCAGTATCGGTAAAATCGCGAACCGATATTTTTCGATCCGATAACCGCAATATCGGCCGATACCGATACTGCATATCGGTATCGGCTCACCACTAGTTCTGGACATGCGCTATTGCAATATTATGTCGTTCCAGAAATCTTAGAATGAGGCTAAGAAAAAACAAACGAAATAAAAAAAGAAAGCGAAAACAAGCCCAGTTTGGCTGTAATCAACACACCCATAAACCTAAACAGAACATGAAATATACCATACAACAAGTAAAGGAAAATAAAATTAACATCCATGAATAAAAGTTCAAAGACAAACCAATAATGTGTAAAACTCAGGACACCACAATCAAGAAAACACAGACAATACTGGGACGAAAACAATGGGCTAATGGACACAAGACAGGATAACAACGATGACGTCACAGACAACACACAACGATGAAGACACATAAGAACACAGTAGATTTCCAAAGACCGACTTTTCACGACGTTTCGAGAGCTGACATCTGCTCCCGTCTCCGGGTGACGTATAAGTGAAAACTGATAAAATACTGGACAGTATTTATAGTACGTAGCTCTGCTCATAGCGCGACCAATGGCAGTCCATATTTCTAGGACGACACAATATTGCAATGTCGTATGTCCACAATAGTACATTACGTTATTCTGTCCAATTGCAAGTAACATTCAAAGACAAGGTTTTAGTGTGTTAGCGAGGTATAGCAGAGGTTGTGGGTTGGAATCCCGCTGGTAGTTATTGTATATACTGTATTTAATGATGGTGCATGCTTCTCTTAGGCTTATGACATAATTTAGAGGAAAAAAAGCAGAATTAAATACAAATATATGTTATTATTTGAAGAAAACTATCAGTAAACCACGATAGTATTATTCTTACAACACATTATCAGGAGACTACTTAATGGACGACTTGAAGTACACGCCCCCTGACGTCACACCGCAGGGGAAAAGTACTGTGGGAAACAAAGCATGTTTACAAACATGCTGATTTGTTAGTTGTTAGTTGCAGAAAGCAAAAATGTTGCACATTCATAGATTTGCAGGTATGGGTAAAAAATATTAGTTTCAATTTCATGGTTAAGATACGCAAATACATCAGATTAATTTTTACCTGAAAAAGCGGCAAATTCCAAACAAATAATAAGTTTTCTTGACGTACATCTCATCCGGGACATGTGAAGCCAAACAGCTAAATGAAGGTTATGTTCGGCTGCGGTATCCATGGAGATAGGAATTGTTTCCCACACCTGACTGAAGCTCCGCCTCTTTTCAAGTCATCCATTGAATACTACATATACTGCATATGCTACTTATATTATGCTTCGTACAATATTTATGTTATTATCTTATTTATACATTAGTCACTCACTAAATTGTACAGTATTCCATTGTATGTTATTAGTTTCATCTGTTGAATTACGTACAAAATTATCTAGTGTGTCGGTTTACTTATTGTATTGTTATCTATTGTATTTTTCCCCCTTGGTAGTGAGGATGGCTATAAGAATATGATAGATACAGTTAACTGTAAACCGGCCTTGGAGCTGAATTTTGTACGTGTATAAATGAATGAAATAAATTAGTAAAACCACGCAGATTTTTTTGTACACCAAGGTAAATAAAACTTACTTTTCCATTTAGCAAAAATCCCTCATTCAAACAGTGAGTTTATTTCACAGAAGCTATTTTTAGGTTTCTCCAGATTTTAAATGGATAAGTTTCAACAAATTGAATAGTGTAATGTTACTGTAGAACTGTTTCCAGTTTAGGTGCAGACTATGAGAACAAAGTCGCAGCAACAGTTTCAAACAGTGTATCAGCAGACGGACATCATGATTGTGAATGGCAAAGTTGCTACTTGCAGCTCCTGCAGTTCAGATACTTTCTCTGTGCAGCTGTCTAACCGCGCTCAACTGCGTGACGTAAAACCAAACATTTCAAACCGCAGTAGTTCATTTCAACAGTTCCCTGGCCGGACAGCATCAGCTCGCGCAGGTGCAGCCCAAATATAAGCTAGTAGAAACAAGATGCAGCCATCTCACCTCACCACGTTGTCCTGAACTAGCGTTGACCGCTGTCAGTACATGCTGCTCACAGTCAAGTAACCACTTCTCAACGAAACACCGTCCAGTCCAGACAAATTATCAAAAATTAATATTGCTGCCCTCTGATGTTAATTTTGTCAACAGTCAAGTGCGTGGTCACAACATCAGAGTCCTCAACTCTATGTATAATATATATATATATATATATATATATATATATATATATACACACACACACGAACGTATACGCACTTGAAGTGCTTCTTCTAAGCCTGCAGATTGACACGTAATGAAACCTCCCATCGTACTACTATCTATAGAGCAAAGTCAGGGCCCCATCAAACGAGGTAAGGAGTATGAATATACTACAGGGGATGTCTGAATCTAATGTTTTCTCTATAGACAGCCATATGGCTTGGCTGGGGCGCATAAAACTTCCACCCGCAAGCTTAGGTGAAGTATAGAAGCGTAGGCTATATGTAAATGTATATGTGCCTCTGTGTGTGTGTGTATATATATATATATGTGTGTGTGTGTGTGTGTTTGTGTGTGTGTTATTACATCAACGACTGGTGCTAATGAGCAAAAAGGCAAAAAAAGGGAAAAATAACCAGTGTTTTTATTAGTGTTTGCTGTTCTTTTACAGTTCATACTTCGAGTTTGCTTACTGTATTCCTAATAAAGTATGAATCAGACATGAAAGCTGATATAAGGGCAGTTTTACTACTTATCTTTATTTCCTTTAAATGACAGGCTATTTTAAGTACAATTTACTGGTTTGAACTTCATTCAACACCTATTCAAGTTTCCTTCTGGCAAATTATTTTATTTTATCATGCCTGAGTAATTGCGAATCCATGGCATCAAAGAACTGTAGTAAGAATATGAGAGTTGTAAAGTTGTTCTTCTGAAAAATTATTCTATTTTATGTATCCATACCGAATATAGTTTAACTTGTAGACATGATTTTGAGAATTTATTTATCGTGTAGTTTATTGGTGCGCTATAGATTTCGCAGATATTTTTTTTTTTTTTTTAATTTTCCAAAGCAAAACCGATTTAAACTAGTAATAAAATTCATACCGTAAAAAATAATAACGCAATTCCAAAAACCTTGTAAAAATCATTCATGGAAACAAATTCAAATTGGAAAATTTGTAAAAATTATGAAAATGTAATTCTAATGGTTTGATTCATAAATTAATGCTTAAAATGTTGATTTATATTAAAAAGTTTTGTTTATATATACATAAATATATAGCTACCCTAGATAATGGCATTTACCTAACATTATATGCATATATACCCTGACTGGTTACATCGCACCGTAACCCTACTAGAGATTAAAGAAAAAAAAACTTCTGAGTCAAGAAGTTCAGTACAAACGTATCACTCTGTTGTAAAATCTTTCCCCGTTATGTTGGTAAAAATATATTTTAGGATAGCAGCTTTTTTCGACTTTGATGGACATTTCCAGAAAATACGAATGTTCATTTTGAACATCATTCAGTCGATATTTTCTTCTTGTTGAATTTGGGAATTTTTCATGTCCGCTTTTATTTGATGTGTTCAAAAGAAAATCTTCAATTTGTCAACTCGTTAAAGAATTTGGTACAATAGTGAAGTTATCTGGAATCATACCACTTTAGCCTCCTTTTCTTGAAATATGCTGAAGTACCAGATACATTTGCTGTGAATTTCCGTTTTTAGAGGCGACAATATTCTCCATAATATTTTCGTCGCGATGTTTCGCTCGTTTGATTACTGTATTCCAATATTTAATCATAACATAGAGGAACATAAATTTGTTTCTGTTTTTTCTTGTTCTTCCGCTTGATCTTCAACATTTTAGAACATGTGTGTTTTGGAAATTATTTTCCTGTTGATTCGAGGTTTTTTCTAAGAGGAGTTGATTGATGAGACTTACTTATATTACTTTTATTGTCTTAAAAACTGTATATGTCATATAATTTATTAAACGTTAATCTTAGTACATGCTCTCTATATCAGACACAATGGGGCTGTAGTTGACGTAGTGACTAATATGTTGATTCGGGCTCGGTTCCCGGCTGGGCCAACACCCGATTTTTTTGGATATGGAAACATGTCTGATGTTGCCCAGGTGGGTTTAATCAGCGTACTGCTGCTTACACCTCCTTAAATTCCGTTTATTCTCTATCGTAGGATTTATTTCATGGCATCCTTCAGAGTTAGACATATGAATATATACGACCAGTCCAAAGTATGCTCTCAGGATGTGATGCCCTACACTAGAATACCCTATTCTAGAATGCACTATTTATTTACTATCAGACCCGGCATTAGTTACATTACCCATTAAATTTTTGGGTACCCCGCTCTGCCCCTTTACACCATTTCAATATTCCCCCACACCTACAAAAACATTCACCAGCACACACAAACATTCACCAGCACACACAAACATTCACCAGCACACACAAACATTCACCAGCACACACAAACAACTCACTAAATTAAATTTTTTCCACAACATTTTTTGGGCAACTTATAGGCCCTACTGTTCCCCTTCCCGTTTTCCCTCCCAAAATATTTTATAGCAGAAATATTTACGCACGCAATTTCACTACAAATCTTCTCATCAAAAGTTAAATCTTGAATTTAGGAATGCCATAATACTCTTTTCACGAGATAAGTATATCACGCCATTCCAGTGTCATTGAAGTTATTTTAATCTCTAGGTAACGTGTTAGTATTATTCACTTCAGATTTAGGTAAGAATATTTGTTTACATTGTGTTGTGAATGCAACTTTCGAGCGCTGTTATGTTCTTCTAGAAGTGTAGTATTTCATATCCCAAGTAAAGACTATGTAACTTGCTGAAGATGTATAAAATAATTTTGTAACTTCAACAGCTTAAGATAAGAAGTCTGCGCCACTTTGTTTCAAAGACTCACGTTTAAATCACCAGCTCTGCTTTATGGTTAGTGATTGGGTGTTTTAACTCTCGTCGTCTTGGCGGTTCTACCCGCCAATCACATACGTTGTAGTCTCGCAGTAGCATTGTTCTGATTGGCACAGTCAAGTGTCAGATGACTCTGCACAAATACAATCTGTCAATAACCACGTAGCAGAGATGCGACTGTCACGTAAGGCATAGTGACAAAGCGGTGCTGGATTCCTTTCACCAAAACTTGCTGACTCTATGAATAGCCCTTCTTGAATTGAAGAAGACAAAGAAGACCAAGATGTTCAATAGCGCCAAAATTAATTACCGGTGATCTATCAACCGATGAGGCAAGGTAAAAAGTGTATCAGAGCTGAATGTAAGTGGAGGAAGGCACATCATGAGAACGTGTTTGTCGGTGGGTTCCAAACTTTCATCTCCCGCATCTCATTCATGCATGAATACTGTTTTCTGCTTCACGGTCTCAACTCCACCTGTCCATGACATGAATCGTTCCGTGACTCACTTTCCCAGTGACGCCGCAGTTTCTTCCATTCCCGGCGGTTTCCGCTAATGAAATTCCTGCCTTCTGCATGTCGTCTGCATTGCAACGTTGCCGCTGGCTTGTCGGACATCCCGATATCTCCGGCGCCGGAGTGGTGATGGTGATCAAGGTATAAACCAATCACGATGAATTGAGCACTTTTGAGTTGGCCGTCTATTTGGACGTGGTTTGACCGCTCCAGTGCGGAAGTTGTAAGGACGACAACAGCACGCACATCACACCTCACCCTAGTCTCTAGACACAGGTCACTGAAGAGGTTGTGCCAGTGTTTCAGGGGCATGTATGCAACACGCATTAACCCTATATAAACCAAGGCTAATCTTACTATCTCTATAGCAATAAGAGTATTACACTTATCAACATTATCTTCACGTTTTATGAAAGAGACAGTCGTTCTTATTTAAACGTGTTCGCCGAAGGCATCTGTAATAAACGGTAAATTATCAATGCGGTACAAAAAAAGTTTGTAAAATTTCTAGTCAACCATTATTTACACTTCGTATATATTATGCAACAAACTTTATCTACAGAATTTTAGCGGCATAAACATTTCGTCAGAAATGCTTCGCTCGAAAGAAAAACTGCTCACAAAATTTACAAAAACTAAATTCTAGGACTGCTCTTTGTTCGGTTGCTACACCTGAACCGACTGAGTATCCAGTATGTTCAGGTTGGTTTCTTGTACCATGTTTACTTGTTTGAGCACGGTATTAGTAAGGACTACGTCACATATTAGTAACATTCCACGTCTGTGGCACGGAGACAGGGGAGCTATGAGGTTCAACTTGACAGTAACCGCTTCGCTTCTGTTCACGGCGCTCCAATCCGGCGTGCAGTGTTTTCGTTTCACTCAACAATTTAACTAAAAAAAAAAAAAAATTGAATTAAGTCCTTCGCATGCTTGTAGTATCGTATTTGACGAATCCGGGCGGTAATTTTCTACATACAGCAGTTAAAAAAAATGTTTAGGCATTCTTAGAGGCAAAATTATGTTTCTAACACGCGTGGTGCAACTTAAAAAATATAAAACCATAACTTTGACATGGTGATCTTCCCGTAGATAAAATTTTTGGAGGACAATTTTAACGGTTTCAAGTAAATAAGAAGAAATGTTGCTCGCTACAACAACTTTCATGCATCAGTTCTTAATGGGCTCCCTACCTATGCTTAAACGCATTGCAGAGATGACTATTCTTTTTTTTTACAGAACTGTTTAACACGCATTATATTTGTATATCTACGAAAAGAACACACACTTAAAATTACGTCACTATAGTTTTCAAAATTTGCCACGTTTATTAGAAACACAATTTTCGGGTCCCTCAAAATGGTGGCGTGGTACATAATTCAACGCTAAAAGCATTAATTTATAACTGTAAGTTTCTTGTAGCCAATTTGCGAATACTTATCAATAGCAATCCTAGACAATAGTTTTAGCCAACGTTTTAAACAAAATTGTTTCCAGTGTTGCCAACTACTGAAGCACAATCTCTGACACCGGAATCTCGTGCTTTTAACTGCGGTGCAAGAGATCACGCGTAACGAATTAGTAATTTTGGATAATTATTTACTCATAAAGTTGGCAAATACCATTATCTAGGATTTTCATTGGGTATTTTATCCTAATTTGCTTCGAAAAAAAAAACGTAGAAAATCAATTGATTTTTTTTTTCAGCGTTTATTTATCCACCACGCACTCATAAGACTGCCGTATCTGGAAAAACAACGCCCGGATTCGAAGAACACAACTGCAGAAACAATCGTTAGACTTTGAACTACGCTGCCCATAAATAAAATAATGTGGTCACCGCTTAGAGTCACGTAGGATAAATGATAATAGTAAAGCACCGCACGTCAGCTGAGTGGCTTGCGTGGAGAGACGATAATGCATTACAAACGTCGGCCAACGGCGCCCTTGCCGCTCCTGCCTCACACACACAAACACAGGCCTGTCTCCTAGATTTACTGATTTTACATTAGCTTACTTGTAACTAAGTTGTATGACATCAGAGCCAGTAAAGACATGAAGCATAACTTTACAGACTTTTTAAAGCTTAAGTTAGCTGCCTTATCTATATTTACTCATCCAAGACCGAAATCAGTAAACCGTTTATATCCAATAAAAAATACACAGAAAATTACAGTAAATGTAAATAAATTTGAAAGTTATAACTCTGTTAACAGATTCATTCCAAGGTTTCTTTTAAAATAACTAACATAGAGGTTATGTTATGGTGAAATTTAATTAAGAACATGGTTTTAAGAAAACTCCGCCTATAAGGACATTGCCTAAGTTTCAAAAGCGCCGGTGAGAGAAAGACTTGGGATCCACGTGTCAAACTATATAAGGTAGAGTTCAGTCACTTATCACAATGTGACTTTCTGACATAAACAGTTTTTTTGCAATGAGAAGAACAAAATATCGCTATAGGAAACAAAAAAGGGGAAATAATTTACGAGTGTTTTCGGGTGTCTTATGTGTATATTTGCTCACAGTTTTCGTGCTACTCGAAGAAGAAAGAGTACTGTACAGAAGATTCTGTAGCAAAGTAAGCACCACCGAGAGGAACCGGAGTGGAGGAGGAGGGGGGGAGTGTTGACATTATACAGAATGTTCAGAAATATAAGCATAATAAGCATACCACGAGAATCCTGGGCTAAATTAAAGACGAAAATGTTGGTGGCAAAATATTTTACGATCTCATTTTATATGCACAATGTGGCAACATAGCAGTGTAGTTAGTCCACTCTTGTACCACACACAATCTTACATATCTTACTACCACTGTTCTGACCTGCATATTATTAGTGTAGGTTATAATCCCGAGCAATCCAAACATGATTCTACATTTACTTGTAACATACATCAAATAATACCTGCAGGTCGATTACGGATCTGTTTTTGGCCCGTCTTAACTAGAACGTGACGTTGGTAAGACGTAAACGACAAAATGCGACCACCGATGAATTAAGACGCGTCAAAATTGTGGCGACACAGCCTTGACTAAGGCGCCCAAAATCGGGAGTCTCAGTTAAGTTGTCGCATCATTAGTATCAGTAAATTGAACATACATATAGTTATTTACACAAGTAATTTCTGAGCATTGGCATAAGTAATTTTGTATATAAACTTACCGGAAAACGCTAAGACTACAGAAAAGGATTGCGCCGCATCACATTTCGTAATTGCCACGTGAGAGGTTAAGTTATTTTACTTGTTTCAACGAAGTAGGCCTACAAAGTATTGCTTCAGTGTACATGCATATATTTTATTTCTTAAGAACTACACAATTTGAGAAGTTTATACACAACGTTAAATTAATCGCGCCATAAAATTTTGAATTTGTTGGTAAGTTATTTTGAATGCATAGACCTAATTACATAACCTCGCATGCTGCACGAAAAAAAAAAAACGTTAGTTACATATTAGCATACAATTTCTATTTGCATGTATAAAAGAGTAAATAATAAAACAAATTCTAGAAGTAATAATTGACCTTACTTTTCTGTCAAAAAGTAATTTAGGTTATGGTTATGTGCTTTCGACGATGACAAATGAAGCCTCTTTTTCTTGATTGGCCAGCGAATACGTCATTGTGGTGATAACCGAGCATAGAAGTACCAACATGTGTTTTTCAAGCGTATTACTTAAGACGCCTTGTGAAACGCGAAACTGTTATGACGGACAGAAACGTAATCGAAATTTTTTCACAGAGTCTTAAGAAGCCCTACTTACGAACGACACGTTTAAACTAAGACGTCATGCTCTTAAAGATCCGTAATCGACCTGCTGGACTGCTGATATACTTGTGTTACGACAGGGACAAAAATCTAGTCTGGTAGTCAGTACGTTGTTTGTATTATTTGACAAGAGTTTATTCTGTAGAAGTAGCAAACGGCTTATTTATTCTACAGAAAACGTTATTTCTACAAACAAGGGTGTTGTAGGGACAATCCCAATAATATCGACGATCAAACTGGATAACTGTCCCTTTTGAAGATAACTGCCTTTTGAAAAGAGAACAGTGTTTCAAACAAACGGTAGTTAATATCGTTACAAAACTTTCAATATTGTACAAAGCACTTTGGAACCGAGCACAGTCAACTTTACCACACAATTTTACAGTGTCTTTATTCGCCACGTTTTGTAGCGTGTGGGGTGTTTAACCCAGAGGGCAGGGCAACACATTCTGTGTATTTTATTAAGTTATCTAAGTTTCGGAAACGATCTTTATAAATAGTCATTTCAAAAGCTTTTTATTTCTGTACGAAAGGCCGTCAGACAGAGGCCTCAGGTGGAGTTGTTGACAGACGTGAAGTGCGGAGTAATGATAGACCCAAGGTCATAGGAAATACAAAGAGTATGAAAGTAACAGATGAGACTACCACTTATTGGCTGGTTTGAACGGCGCGCGCATCGTTTTGCGCATGCCCGAGTCGCGGAGTAATACCGGTATTTTATTTTTAATTGTCGTTAACCAGGCAGACATTTTGTTCAGAACATAGATTTCTGTAATGTTAGTTTAACGTAAACTTATCTACACTTATTGTCACAGAGGTCGGGAAAAAGACGTGAAAGTACTGCTGCGCAGAACGGATGCGCTGAGGCGAATTAAGAGTAAGTGGACCTTAGCTTTTGTTTACGTTTGAGGCACAGAAACGGGGAAGGCGATAAGGCGAATATAACCCGTGCGTCAAGCACCTCATCGCCTCTAGGCGCGGAGAACTAAACAAGCGTGCAGTGTTTTCGTAGGAACAGTTTTTCAAAGGGACATCAAGCGTTGACCCTGTAATTTTATTTGTGGAAAGTATGTCGCAAAGTCCAATGCAGGTGTCTGTGATTATGTCTTACGATTACGGAGAATATTGTCTCAGCTACAGCAACGTTAAAAAATTAAAGCTTTAACACTGTTGAGCATGGTAATCTTGTTTTTAATTAATGGACGGCATTTATTAAACCATAGAAACTCTGTTTGAAATGTGTCTTTCTTTTCGTAGATAAACGCATTGGAACCATATATAATCGTTAAAAAAGGACAAGTACGTTACGTACCATGCTTCAGCACGGCTCACGCCCCATGTCCAATAATTATTAACGAGAATGAATAGCCCATAGGAGGATGTTGTTGGTGGAGTCCTCAGCCTCGCTGTGAGACACGCGTTGTGCTTGTCTACGTGGAGAGAGCATTGGCCAGTCGTGAAGCAGCCGCTGCGCAGTTTGCCCTCGCAGTGCGTGCCACTTTTACTGCCTCGACTAACAACTGACAAGTGTGAGTGGATATATGTATGTGTCGCCGCCGACTCGACTATTATCCCCCGGCGACATTATGACGACCAGGTGCGGAGCTGGTCGGGTAACGGAACGCCGCTCATGCGACATGTCTCTAGCCGTTCCTTTTTGCGATCTGTCGAGGAGCGGAGGCAGTTAAACGCCACTTCACGAGTGTCGCTCTACGTTTGTGATCGCCTTAGTCAGAAGATCTCCGACATCATAGCTTGGCAGTCTTTGAACGTGAGTTACACCCGAGCGAAGACAGAAATAGACCTCACGATGGTAGTTAGTAAAGTGCGGATATGAGTCCACTTCGACACTCTCACTCTTTGAGGCTTGGCAAAACGGTACGTGGGTTTTCACGACAGACATTAAATTTCTTTACTAGCTCGTCTAAGAGGGACTCCTGTGTTATTTTGTTGTTTCATCTCTGCTTGCTCTAGTAGTGTGTTCGTGACGTCACTACTGTATTGTGTCATCATATTTAGTGCATAGTATTGTCTCCGTCTTAGTTGTGGTCTGTCTGTTATAATTTGTGTTCGTGTTTTCTCAGTTTTCGTTTATTTTTCTGTGATGTCACACAATTCCTCTTGAAATTTGTCAGAGTTTGTTATTTATGTATATGTTGACTATAGTCAATTCGGCTTGTGTGTCCTTTGCTTTTTGTTTTATTTTTTTTTAACGTTTGGTTTTCTGAAACAACCTAGCACTTCAGTGGCATATGTCCACAATATTACACTAAATAATTTACCAACGTTGCAAGAATATTTCAAAGACAGTCAGACATATTCAACATTCGGCACTTCGGCTGTTTTACAATTTGTCGTGAATATTGTACACTACAAAAAAAAACACAGATAAGAACACATAATAGAATACATACATCCGTATGTCATAAAGAAAATATTAGTAATATAGAAAACTAGCTAAACATCTTATACAGAAACAAATTAGAATTTTTAAATGTCGGAAGTATAAATACATGTTGACATGCTCTCCTGTCAAATTCTATATAATTGTTTGCTTTGGTCTGCCAGTAGATTTTTATTATTTTTTTTATTCATTTAATAACCTAGATTTATTTAAGGATCGCTGGCAACTCGTTCTAGTCACAAAAGGCCATGAAACTAATGGTTGCTTAATTATTGCATTGATGTGAGGTGGTATTAGGGAGTTCACTTTTTCTATGGTATATAATGGATACTGGACTGCGAATTTTCGCGAAAAGAGTTTTGCCCCATTTTGTTTCAGAGCCTTACGTACACAACTGCAGTTCTGGTGCATGGTTACTGATGGGCAGCGTGTCTTTATGAAGATACTACTCTCATTTCACTCAGCCAATTACCGTCAGGTTACTGCAACACCATGGTTCTATGATTTATGGGTACAACGCCATGACTTGTGACAGTTTAAACATCCAATCACTGACCGTCAAGCAGAACTGCAGAAAGGATTGGTGAATAATGAGCCATGCGGACTCACCCTGGGTGTTGAAGTTGGCTGTGGGGTCGCCGTACTGAGGGCTGAAGGCAGTTTGCAGAGACATAGAGTATTGTAAGCAGTAGGGAGGATTATGAATACTGAGACATGCAGACTCACCCTGGGTGTTGAAGTTGGCTGTGGGGTCGCCGTACTGAGGGCTGAAGGCAGTCTGCAGAGACATAGAGTATTGTAAGCAGTAGAGAGGATTATGAATACTGAGACATGCAGACTCACCCTGGGTGTTGAAGTTGGCTGTGGGGT
>PNEQ01126496.1:0-18639 GCA_003012365.1 Medauroidea extradentata
AACATTTGTTCTAAAAATGTGTTGTGTATGTGTGAGTGTGAGTGTTTAAAAATGGTGAAAATAAGTACCTATGTATATATCTATCTGGTCTTTGCTGAAACTTTATTTTCATTGAATTTTATTTAGATATTAAAATAATTAAGATTGAAAAATATAGTTATGGTAAAATTCGGAAAAAAATTGCCGCGCTTAATTTACGTTGGAATTAACCATTTTAAAAAGTTTACTGGATTAGAAATTTCAAAAGTTGGCAAGTATGCTGTTATGAATAATGCGTTTAACGACCCCTTTCAAATATATTTTTTAAATAACAAAATTCAGTAGATAACCTGAAACATAACAGGTACTCACGTCGTAAACAAATATGGCGGCCGCCATGTTCCCCTTCAGTCGTTTATTTTGGCAATATTTATTCATTCAGATCCTACATTGGAATTGGATAGTGAGCACTCACAGAACTGAAGTGAACAGAAAAATTGGAAAACAAGGAGTTATACTGCCTACATAATTACATTTGTGTTGATAAAATCACAACTCCTTCTTGCCAAGCATTTGCATTGTGTACTGACGGTAAACTTTCGTGAAACAGTTCTTTTACAGTTTTCTTCTGCATATCACACGTCTTGTAATTCAAGTGCTGCGGTGTAACTATTCCGTGCTTTCATCACTTTGTTATAACGGCTACATGTTTCGTAGCTTCCTGCCATACCAATTACGCCATACAACAACACGTCGACATCATGAGAGTTCCGACCAGAGAATATCTTCGCGGCAGATATTCCACTCTGCAATACGCTCGTAAGCAACATCCGCAAATGCTGAAGAGTATGTAGTGAAGACACACCACTTGTACCCTAAAACACATCTTTCTTTCTGGAAATGTTTTTGGAAAAATATTACTTTAAAATAATAACCTGGATGACTGTTATTTTCTTCGATGTTCAATGGTCCACGTTAATGGCTAGAAAGTAGTTCTTTTTTGCCGGGTCTGTTATACACGAATATTTTATATTTTTAATTTATGAAAGTCAAAATTGGGGAGGGTGTTATACACGGGCAGGTGTTATATTCGCGTAAATACGGTAAAACAAAATTTTAAAAGTCACAGTTTCTAAAAAACTTTTCGTTATAGACTGGTGGTCGTTATAAAATGGGTCGTCATAAAGAGGTTTTACTGTAAATGATCAACATGAATTTTTTTGGTTTATTTGCACTAAATTAAGATAATTAGTCTTATTAGTTAAGCTTGTACTTTCTCGAAATATGCACATATCATTCGCTTGTTAGTGTGCAAGTGTGTTTACTTTAAAAATAAAGCTGTAATTTTTAAATGTGATCACTTACTTTGAGATTTTCCTTGCAAAATACCGAAAAAAACTATTAAGTAAAGAGTAGCATTGGCAAGCCTATTAAATGTCCTATCATCTCTATGCACGAGTCACAGAACCAGCGAGCAGATTTTCTGTCGCACAAACTATTTTTTAAGTTAGATTTTTATGACTGTAATTTTTTTATATATTTAACTAAATTTTTAATTACAATGGCACGAGAATGGAGATATTTTTAAAAATTATTTATGGCACACTAGCTGTTTAAACTTCATGTTACAGATTTATTATTTTTTTCTTACGTGAATATATCGTGATAACATTTAATTATTTCTGAAACTTTTATTTAACATGATGTAACCCAGATTAAATACGAGTTATTTATGGAAAAAATATAAACGACATTCATTTTATTTTACTTGTAAAAATTTTTTTTCGGAAATTAATTTTAAAAATACTGGAATGTTTGTAAATGTTTGTGAATAAAAGCATAGTCAGAATCTTAGCTAAACGTATCGTATCTTACAAAAATGTGTTTAAATCAACAGTATATAACATGTAACATTTGCAATTGCATATTTTCTATGTAGGCCGGTTAGCGGTTAGCATTTAAAGAACAAAAAAAGTCAAGTCATTCAATTTCATACACTAGACGTGGTATTCTTACATATTGACTACAATTTACATGCGGAAGAAATTTCAATTAATCAATGGTTCATTATACATTTATCTTATTTCTATGTTTTTGAGTCAGTTTAATGCCTAGAAACTATATTTATGGAAGTGAACATTAATTTCATTTTTATCTTATTGTGATACATAATACATAAAAAAGTAAAAAAAAATTGGTGTGACCAGGATTCAAACCCAAATAAAAGTATTGCCGGGCCGACACCTTAGCGTCTAAAAATATTCAATCACTTTCGTAACGCTACCCGAAAAAATATACGTGTACTGCAATGCTTTTAAAACCATAAAGTTGTTGAATTTGGATTTTTTGGGCTTCTTAAATGCTAGTGAGTTATTATTTAGTATTCCTGCTGCCACGAATTTTCATTTTCTGTATGATTTGAATGTTTTTGTTTTCTCTTTTATTATTAAATATTATATTCGTCCAGCAAGCGGTAAAATACGTTGTAACATGTGTAGCTGTCTGTAGTGCTAAGCGTACTGCGCATGTGTAGTTATATAATGGCAACAAAATGTTACAGATTAGTCGTGAATAAGCAATGTCCTGAACCTAAACCCTTACACAAAAGTTTAGGAATACTGGCCTTAGTGGTAGTTGTGACTGCAGCACGTGCACACGTAAGTCTCGGTTAAATATTAATTTATATTGAGAAATCATTTACCTAGTGGTCATTTCACTTTTTAAAGTAAAAATTAATTACTACTATTTGTTACCGACAATTTGTAATGAAATAAACATTTTCCCACGCATGTCTAAATGAAATGAAATAAACATTTTCCACACATGTCTAGACAAAATTTTGTTGCGCATACAGTCTCTAATACTTAACGTACGTACGTTAAGTGTGTTTGTGAATCCGGCTGTAGGCCGCCCTTGCACGCCATCAACACGTGAGAAGTGATGACTAAGAACGCCGAGAAGTCAATCTTTTTGTCTCTCTTCCACCCGCTCCACCAAAAAATTTAAAGAAATTCCTATGAAAAATAGTAAAAACTATTTTTTTTAAAATGAAAACTGAATTAACAGTTTGTGAGACAACAGTAAAATAAGTATTAAATATGCGCGACGGGAAGCCATTGTAGCTTGTATGCAGCTGCGCTTGTGAAACAAACTTGTTGGTTTGCTTGTTAAAAATACTTTGCACTCAAGTGTTTTTTTGTCATCGGAGAAAAAAATTATTCACGTTTACGATAATAAATTCGTTGTAAAAAGTCTGCACAAATAATATGTATTTTTTATAAACACTCTTGTTTTATCACTTGACACGAGGGTATAAATCACGCCGCACCCACTACATTCTATCGGTAATAGAATTAATCAAGAGAGCACGCTGCACTGCAGCACATTCTAACGGAGACGCAAAGCACTATATGTGAATTAGTTCTAGTGCTGTCCACCGCCATGCTGTGGAGACTGGTTACCTTGATGCTCGTTCACTCACCAACCGCCAGTGTGACTAAATTATTAATACTATATTTACTGTGTACTGTATACTGTGATGAAAATATATTTATTAAAGTGATTAGGTGCATTATAGTGTAGGAGTGTAAAGGGTGACACCTGAATATCCACATCAACAGAACAAAGACAATTGAAACACAATTATGAGTTCAAAACTATGTAATTTACCACCAGAAAAAGGTTTGATAAAAGACGAAACTGACTGAAATTTAAAATTTAAAACATAGCATTCAAAAATACAGTTTTGAAATTTGTGTTCCCAAGTTCAAATGATTAATACAAATAATTAGTAGCACTCCAAATAATTGAAAATTTATCCTCAGTGTTCAAATACTACACAAGACCCCCGATTTTACGAATACTCATAGTTCCTCTCATCGCATTCGTAAAATCGCTACCTTCGTAAATTCGTTAGCGGCTTATTTTTGCCACCCACCCTACCTTAACAGAAAATTTTAAAATTGCATTTGTTCTGCCCTGACTTCCGTCGCGTTTTGCGGGAAATTAATTAACGTAATAATGTAAACATAAATTGATATCAGTAGCCAGGCGTCACACTGTTGAGCGGTAGATATGACCAACCCGCCTTGTCCCCAAAAAATGAGAAAATCGAGATTCCGAGTGTCTTCTCTCGAGCGAATGGACCGACTTCCGTAGCATTTAACGGAAAAATAAAGTAAATGATAGTTTAAATATAAATTTATATCAATAGTCAGACGTCTTACGATCAAAAGAACACTGCTAAACGATAGATATGACCAACCCTTTTCCTAAACCAATGGAAAATCAAGATTCCGAGTGTCTTTTCTCGAGCTAATAGTCAGACTTCCGTAGCATTTAACGGAAAAATAACGCAAGTGATAGTTGAAATATAAATTTATATCAATAGACAGACGTCTTACGATCAAAACAACACCGCTAAACAATACATATGATCGACCTTTGTCCTAAAAAAAAAGAGAAAACCGAGCTGTCGAGTGCCTTCTCACGAGCGAATTTGCCCGATTTGCGTAGTGTTTAATGGGGAAAAAAAGTAGGCATTCCTTGCTAGTAAAAAGCCCTTGTAAATTATTCACCAAAGAAAGAAGGAATAAGCGGATGTATTTATTCATTGCGCAGTTTTATATAACTTAACGTAAAAACATTCCTTCAACGTAGTTGATGAATTGTACGAGAATGTAGATAATAGTAGCGTGCACACTGGACAGATAGCGCAACTGTACGAACGTTCATAAGATTGTTGATAGATAGCGGCACCGTAGCATATGCCGACGTTGTTCCAAAATGCCATTTTGTGACGTTCTTATCTAAAATCGTCGAGAATTACATGTATAAATGATTGAAAATAATCACTTTCACAGTCAGTATAAGCGGTAAAATTAAATTATGAGTTGGGATTACGTAATACACGAACGTCTATTTATTTTCCAAGTTCGACATACCCGGAGACAAATGTTTCTACACTTTGATAATAGGTAGCGCTATTATCGTGCTAACTTGTGAAACGCACGTTTTACGACACGCAGTAACGCATTGTTTGAAGCAAATTATGGGCTAAGAAGAAAAATATCACACTATTATTTATAGGGTTCGTGTAAAAAAGTAAAATCATTCGGCGCGAGACGAGAGATATAAGACGTCGTGAAACAGCCTAGGAGGCTGTACTTTAGTTAAATGAGCATATGCGCATGCGCTGGAACTTTGCGTCTATAGTACGGCCTCAATATAGATCCTAATACGTCGTAGTTGGAGACAGGCTGGCCGGCTTGGCATAGGCGGCGGCGCGCCACGCGGTTTTGAAACGGTCACTGCTGCATTTTTTAACGGTTTTTCACTATTTTTGTTTTATTTTTAATATTGTGACTTACCAAGTAATAACTGCAACTCTACAATTCATATTTTAATGCCGTGAATTAGATACAATATGTTTTATTCATTGTCAACTTAATTCCTTACAATTTTTTTTGTCATATAATTTTGTTATTTTTTGAGGGTTCCTGAGATTGTATTCGTAGAATCGCTACCTTTGTTAAATCCAGGGTTCGTAAAATCGGGGGTCTAGTGTAGTTCAAATTAAATGTCTCAATTATTTACTCGGCTGCTCAATTATAAAGACCAATTTTCCCAGGACTTCTTGGTACAGGTTAAGGTATATAGTTATTCTTTAAAAACTGTCCAAATCTAGAAAATAAATAATTTAAGTTCTGAAAAAGTTAAACTTAAATCACCATTAAAATACTTATATAAGCAATTGGAAATAGTTTGATACCAAATGATTTGCAGCAATGTACGAAAATTAGGGTGACAAAGTACTATTCAGATTTTCACTTAGCAGGTCAAAATGGCCTCTTCTGTCTTGAAGTTCACTATTAAATTTGTATTTGTGGTTCCTACCGCTTGAACCCTCTTCTTACGTGGTCGGCAAACCTAAATTATATACTATCTTTTGGTGGCACTATCTTAGATCCTGTTTTTAGGATGGGTCCAATTTTACACGATTTACTTAGGGCATAAAATAATAAGTCAGCACTCATTTAAAGAAGCCACCAAAAAGTCCCTGTAGCATGTCATCAAATTAAGGACTCCAAAATCATACTCTCCATTCCTTAATTAAAATAGAAAATGTGTTATATATTACAAGTAAACAAAAATATAGTGTCATTATTACTAAAATATTAATAAAATAATAATCAGCAATTAATAAGTATTGCATTAACTATAATGACAATGCTGGATAAAACCATTTAACATTAATTAGTGACTCGTTCTCGGCATAGAGCGGCCATGTTGTCAGATTATTAAATTACGTCGAGGCTTTTATAAATACGGTAAATTTTACAAATACTGTTAAAACACATAATTTAGCATAAAATTAAATTTTTAGTGGTTAAAATATATTTCTGTGACTTTTAAAACAAGTTAAATTTACTGTTAATGCACTTAACATAAAGTTCATACTTCATAATAAATGTCACACCAGGATAAAGATCTAGGGGCGTGCCTGTTATGCAATGCAGCGGCACTCGCTCGTCCACGCCCACATGTGCGTATCTCAAAATCACTCCCACTGCCAAAGTATTTAACGAATTTTAACACTTTTTTTTCTCAACGGATGGTTTTAAGTTTATCTACGGAGAAATACGTATATACTGCCGCCAGTACTGGTATTTTTAATAGACTTGCATTACAATTAATATTCCATTTTATGAGTCACTTATATATTTATTATATATTTTTTGCTATTTTTTTAAGGTTTCTAAAAATCCTTTTGTTAAACCGCATTTTTCGTTATTCCCGAGTTTGTTAAATCGGGTCTTTAATACTTTCACATCAGGTTGTGTGCATTATAATTGAGGTCGGACAGTACCTACTTAACCTTGACAACTTCTGCTGTGTTATTGATCACTATGCACTTGAGGCATGTGACTGTGCTGGTTGCTGCAGCATAACAACAACCTATGACACAAATCCAACTAAGTTCTAACTTAACATCGAAAAAATTTTTTAATAAAAAATAAGTAGGGTATGGGGAGGGTACCCAAGGGCATGGGGAGGGTACCCAAGGGCATGGTATCAAACCCCAACTGCAGACTTTTGACTGGATGCCTATAGGCATCTGCATATCCTGATAGATGAAGTGAAATGCAGCAACCTAATGAGAAAGGCGAGGGAAACTAGAACCCTCGAGAAAACACTCCATCCAATGGCAGGGAGGCGGCAGCCATCTGCCGTTTGTGAGTCGAGCATATAACTGCAGCTGTCAAGGTCTTCTCTACGAAGAGTACGCTTTCCCCTTTATTATATAAAAATGAGGGGTAGACAAACTATAACGTTTGTAGTAGTGCTCACAGGTCGAATGTAGCTCTCCGACATTCACTGTCACATTTTTCTCAACATCTTTAATTTATTGTTTGCTATTTTTTGACAGTTCCTGAGAGTGTATGTGGGGGTCTCTTGTAACCATTTGTTGAAAATGCAGGCTAATGTAAGATGCAGCCTATGTGACAGGCAACAAATGAAGGAGCGAGTGGGATGATGAGATAGAGGATGAGATATATTATTATAAGACAATGGCGGGAAAGATGGTAGAACACCGTGAAGGAAAGCCATTGAGGTGAAACCCTTCTCAGCAGCCACACGCATGTGTGTGCGACACACACAGACTGTTTCCCTGCTGCTTCCAGCATCTCTCGGAGATAACATGAGATACGCTGTGCTAGGCCAGCAGCAACTTTGCCTTCTTTTTTGACACTTCTCATTTAAAAAATATATTATGTAGCCCTTTCTTTCCCTTCTAAACAAAATGATCACAAATTTCAAGATGTCAGAGTTCACTTCTCATGTTACTTCTGCAACCACAAACATTTGTATCGTAAATTGTACGAGCTGCATTTGTTGTAACTGACAGATTCAACCGAGATTTGTAAGGAGCATGTGAACTTCTGCTCAGTGCTACTTTTCTTTGCCTATGTGCTGTATAAACACTGATGTGAAATACTTTTGTGTACAAGAATGTGGATGAGGACAAACAAAAATTAGTGGTTTTGCAGTGGTGGTTAGAAAACAGCAGCATGTGCGAGAGCACGGAAATTATTAAATAGGCAGATTTCATGAGAATGACACATCTATAGGTGATTCAGAATAAAGTGAACACTCAAAAAAGCTCTGATTAATTTCTATTTTCTGCCAGTTTATATCTTTCCGCTGCATGTAAACATCAACATTGCCACGTGCTTTTATTTACATAGGCTTGTACAATGTTTACTTTTACATTACACTGTTCCGATACATTTCAGCTACAATATTTACTCGTCAAATGCACGGGGCTGAATATAAAATATAATGAAAAGTAACCTTATTTATAAATACCTGCGCGTTAATGTCTCATAATGCTGGTTTCTCTCCATCGACTAATTTATACAACATGCACTATTGCCGTTACGAATCTCGTAAATGCTGGCATATTTTATTTGAATTTGTAACTCAAGACCGCCACTAAAAACAGACATGACACACGCAATTCAAGAATTCAAATTTCGTTCAGCTCTACTGCCACGAACATCGACGCACTTAACAGAAACTATAAATAACGTATTTTCTTAATATGTGAAATTAAAAGTATTTTGTTTCTAAGCTGGCAAACGTAAAACATAATTTACAGGATACCAATGTTTTCACATAGTTTGGCACTGATATTCATAGTAACTTCCAATACTTTTGAATCTGTATATACGCACAACTGACAAACATGCGCAAGAGACAATATATACACACACAAATTATGCAAATGGCGGGGCGATGAAAAAACGGCGAGAACCTACCTCTGATGCCACCTGTCTGTGGAACTTTGAACTGTCTGAAGCGCGGCGCAAGCTGTAACGAGCAAGATGACGTGAGGTCGACGACAGCAACACATTATCCTAGAGCCAATCGAGTCTAATTGTACTGTAAGAGTAAATGTCAATAAGATAATAAATAAATATTTTGAAGTATATTAAATACAGAGAGGCCTATTTCATCTGATGTTCTTTCAATAATGTTGTATTCAAATAGGAAAATACACGGTACTACGTGCGACGAATCGCTACCAACCATACAGGCAGTAAAGTAACTGTTGCTAATGGTGACTTATATGCAGTAACGGCTAGTGATTTTTTTCAAAGGTTAAATCTTTAGTGCTCACTTTATCCCGAATGACCTATACTAAGATGCTAAATTACTTGGTATTACAGACAAAGAAACATGCTCCACCGGTGGGCTACTAAAACCAATCACAGTGTAACCTCGTTACAGTAAAACCTCGTTAATTCAAACTCGGTTAATTCGAAATGCTTCATAAATAAATCGAAGCCGTCGCTCGGTCCCGAACGTGAGGATAGGATTTTACATGCTATGGAGTTTGGTTAGTTCGAAATTCGGTTAATTTGTAATTCGAAGCTTTCTTCTGGCCCAAACAGGGATTCAAGTCCTCCTAATTCGAATTCATTTTTATAGAGAAGTAAGTAAAGTGTGCGAAATATAAGAATAATGCTGTGTCGTGTGGCGTTGTACAGCCCTGGGTCATTCCATGTCAAATGACCCGATAGTGGTTGCGTGACCATTTTTTAAAATTACGATACTTATCACATATATTCCTACACATATTGGTACTACAAAACAAATTTTTATAGAAATTATTTTGCCATACTTTTTTTGTACGGCCATTTCTATAACTTAGTGCACACCAGTTTTTGCAAAAATTGACATTTACTTAACCAGTTACAGCATAATACCTATTTGAGCTAGAGCCTTAAATAAAAAACCATTGTGTTACTAATGAAATAAGCTTTATATTGATAACTGAATACTTAACATACTCCATTTAATTTTCCTAAAATTCTGCAATGAAAAGTAAAGTAATTGTGGCAAAAATAGTAATATTTGGACAAAAAAATGTTACGGAAGGAGAACAATATTAGGACTGACAATTTTTTTTTTTTAATTCCCATTTACTCACAGAGAATTCTCATAATGTTTTGAATTTTTCAGTTATTCCCAGATTTTTTTATACACTGTTAAACATTGCATTTTGCTTAAATTTATAAAATTTTGAGGTATTATATCTCTGGTGGGGGAGCTTCAAAAATTACGATATTTGCTACATACAAAGCTATATAGGAGAACAACATTCAGTTAAAATTAAAAGTTTGATATTCTACTAATATGGAAGTTACAGGACTTGAAATATCACAAAAAATCAATACCTTTATTTAACGCCACCTCAACTGCATAAATTACCTGTGATTTATTAGTTTAGTGTTTATTAAGTGTTTATAAATGTTGTAGCTGGTCATGCAATCTAATAATTATATTTTTTGATTGTATAACTGTGTTAATAATTCCTGAAAATAAGTCTTACATTATTATGAACTTAACTTACTAATGAACACAAATGTTTATTTCAGTATAAATATTTAAGCTGTTAGGTTAACACAATAATAACACTGTTGGCTACACTGTCAGCTACATTGTCTCAGTCTTAGTTTTTGTAACAGTTTATGTAACTTATGTTCTAGAAGGTTCTATAACAGGAATGCTTGTCTTTTAAGTTACAAAATGGAATGTTGTGTGGGAATGTTTACAAATGAGAAGTGTCATAAAACTGTGTATGGCTGTGTGGATAAGGAATGGAAGTTTTTAAGAGACTACAGTGAAGAAGAACAAGCACTTCTGAATCTGAGGTTATGTGATAATGATGTCAGCTCAGTGTGCAAATACTATGAACTGAAGTATCTTGTTAGGTACAATCATTTGTTTGGCGATACTTGTTGCGACCCTTTGAAAATGCACAAAAGACCAATTAAGAAGGGTTTAAGAGAAATCTTTTTGCACCATATTGATAAACAAAAAAATATGTCTGTTCCTTTGACTCCAGGCAAGTCTCTATGTCCTAACTGTTACTCAGAGATATTTGTGCTTAAAGAAAATGAAGAAAGTGTAATAGATGAGTATGTACCTGTGCAAGAAAGACTGGAAAAAGTAGATGCAATATGTTCCTCTTTAGACTTATCTCCTGTTTCTAAAATTAAGAGATTTAGTGCAGAGAAGCAAACAGGTGCTCTGTTAAAGAAATCAAAAAATGTTTCCAGTGCTTTTAAAAACAAGTTAGTTGCATCTTTTCCAGACAACACACAAGCTCTAGATGAACAAGAAATAATTCCTACTAATAGCTTAGTTGAAGAGTATAACCTCTTAATTAATAAATTAAAAGACAAATTTAGGATCTCTATCGAAGATAAAGTCAAAATAATCGGTCTATTGCCCAGACGTTGGTCAAAGGAAAGGATATGTCAAGAATTCAATGTTTCTGAGCACTTGGTCAGAGTAACCAGAGAGCTCATAAAAGAGCAAGGAATTCTCCCAGTCCTAGACAAAAAAAGGTCACACAGTTAGTGAGGAAGTAGTCCAGATTGTCACAAACTTTTACGAAGATGATGAAAACAGCAGAATATGTCCTGGAAAAAAAGATTGTGTTTCAGTTAAGGTAGGAAATACAAAAGAACATAAACAGAAACGGTTAACTCTCTGTAACTTACGGGAACTCTTTACACAGTTCAGACTTACTCTTCCAGACAATAAAATAGGCTTTTCCAAATTTTGTGAACTAAGGCCTAAGTGGTGTGTGATTGCTGGTACATCAGGTACTCATTCAGTTTGTGTTTGTAAGTACCACCAAAATGTCAAACTTATGTTGGACGGGACATTCACACATGTAGATTACAAGGAACTTCTTGCAACAATGGTCTGCGATACTGAAAGATATGAGTGCATGATGGGTGACTGCATGAATTGTCCGGGTGAAAATAAGTTACTTGAAATGCTTTCAGTAAAGAGAGAAGAGATGCCAGATGAAATTGTGTACAAGCAGTGGGTTACAACTGACAGGGCCAATATGATGTCAGTAGTTCAAAGTAGCAGTTAGTTCACAGAGTCCCTTGTTGAAAAACTTTATGCTTTGAAACGTCACCATTATGTTGCTAAAGCTCAGTCTCAATATTTAAAAACAATTAAGGAAACTTTGGATGAAACACAGTGTATAGTATTGGCTGATTTTTCAGAGAACTATAATTTCATTGTTCAAGACGAGATTCAGAGCTTCTATTGGGTGAATCAGCAGGCTACACTGCATCCATTTGTGTACTATTTCAAGTCGGAGGGAACAGTGAAATGCCGAAGTTTGTGTGTAATAAGTGATAATTTGGAGCACAACACAGTTGCATTCTATACTTTTCAAAAACATCTAATTAGGGACATCAAAGTTTGTGCACCATCAGTACAAAAAGTTATCTATTTCAGCGATGGAGCAGCAAGTAGGTGTAAGAACAAAAAGAATTTTATCGATATTTGTCATCATTTCAAGGATTTTCATCTTCAAGCGGAATGGAACTTTTTCGCTTCTGCGCACGGGAAAAATGCATGTGATGGCATTGGTGGGACAACGAAGCATGAAGCAAGCAAAGCAAGTCTTCAGAGAGTTTTTAGGAATCAGATTTTGTCACCAAAAGAGTTGCATGAGTTCTGTTCAGAAAAGATCCCTGGCATTTCATACATTTTTGTTTCTGATCAAGAAGTGCATTCCAATGAACAAGAGCTAAACGAAAGGTTTGGAAAGTGCAGAGGTTTGCCTCATACAAGAGAAAAACACAGGATGGTTCCTCTTGATGAATACAAGCTCAGATGCTACAAAACGTCAAATTCAGCTATTTTCAAGATCATGTAGTGAGTGAGGCGAAGTTACATAAGATTCTAACATTTGGAAAAAATGACTTCATTGCATGTGTGTATGATGCACAATGGTGGTTAGGAGTTGTACAAGAAGTAAATATTACAAATAATGATGTGTTAGTAAAATTCTTCCATCCTGCAGGACCACAAACATCTTTTAAATTATCCACAAGTGATACTGTTTGGGTGCCACTCTCCAAGATTTTAAGAAAACTAACACCTTCGGAGCTCACAACAGCTACAGGACGCACTTACAACATTTCAGAAACTTTGTCGCACACTGTTTCACAACTAATGTAGAAAGAGAAACATTTTCTATCTAATTACAGCCACTTACTGCAGTTTAAGTACCAAGTTGAAGGTATTGATTTTTAGTGATATGTCAAGTCCTGTAACTTCCATATTAGTAGAATATCAAACTTGTAATTTTAACTGAATGTTGTTCTCCTATATGGCTTTGTATGTAGCACATTTCGTAATTTTTGAAGCTCCCCCACTAGAGATATAATACCTCGAAATTTGATAAATTAAAGCAAAATGCAATGTTTAACAGTGTATAAAAACGTCTGGGAATAACTGAAACATTCAAAACATTGTGAGACATTGGCTGGCAGCGACAGCGATGGGCGGGGCATGAGCTATGATGAGCAGCACTTGGTGCATCTTGCCACACAGCCGTCGCCAGAGAGAGAGCGAGAGAGAGAGAGAGAGAGAAAGAAAGAAAGAGATAGAGCGAGCGAGAGAGAAGCAGATGCCGCTCTGAGAAACAGCTGGCGGCAGGTCACGTTAAATTCAGAATTGCAGGCTACACAAACAGCTGAAAATAATATTTCCCCACGTTTTGGCCTTTTAATTCGTGTTACCACTCATTGCATGGTTTGTTTTGTGTTTCAGTGATTACTATGGTGGCTACAGGGGAGGTGGTGGCTACAGAGGAAGATCACCATCACCATACTACCGCAGGCGGCGTTATGAGCGTTCTCGTTCCCGCTCCTATTCTCCTCGTAAGTGTCTTTAATTTATTGGATTTTTTTTATCTGTATGAGTGTGAAAGTACCTTTTACTTTGTTTATCCGTATTTCATTGCATTGTTTCTCTTAGTAATTGTTTTAGCGGCAGAAGTGCCTTTTAGTGAATTTCAACTTTTCACAGGTGCTTGAAGGTTAAAACAGCTGGAAAAACACAGGCATTGTTAGATATTTCCAATATTTGACAAACTAACCCAAATACTGTTAAATCTGTTTGTAACAACCCCTTGTGATTTCCGGAAATGGGTTTACATAATAGGGAGGGGGTGGGGTCATTAGAATTTCAGACCAATTTTAATTTATTCTGTAAATCAGTGTTTCATTAAATCAGACTTCATATTTCCTAGTGGGTACCTAGATGCTCGTTCACTCGCCTAACGCCACGGTGAGTGTCTAAGCGAATGCTTGTTAAGCAACACAAGAGTCGCTCGCTCAGCTGCACATGGCCAGTTTGAGGTCACTGCCGTAGCAAAATTTTAGTGTGAATTACAACAATTTTTTTTTCTTGACTGTTGGTTTAAAATTATTTACAGAGAAATAAGTATGTATATATTACGGCCAGTTATTTTTAATAGACTTGCATATTTATATTCCATTTTATCAAAGTAACTTTAATCTTTCATACATTTTTGAAGGTACCTAAAGATATTTTCGTTAAATTGCTGTTTTTTTTATTCCCGTGTTTGTTAAATAGGATTCTACTGTATGTTTAAAGTAATAGGAAATTTCATTAAAATATTAATATATTAAATGTAGGATATTACTAGAAAACGTATTCTAGCAGTCAAAAATGGTTCCATCATGGCCATGCATGACATCGCTAATCACTCAAGTGCCATAAGAGGGCTAGGGAGATGTCGGCTCAATCAGTAAGGGTGAATGAATGCTCCCAAGCATTTCTGAGAAGTGAGAGAGTAAAGGTGTGACTTGTGCTCGTCTGCATATACACACAAATCAATTTGCCACTCATGTGGCCGAAATACTATCATGGGGCATTGTTACCTGGAGATGAAAACAGTTTTTGTTACATTGGAGTACATATAAAAAATACATGTGCGTGGCTAACAAACTACATTTATGCACCAATTTATAATACCCAGTCCCTATTCTGAAGTCATGACTCATGATACTTTACATTAATATAAGAAGTTTTGCGTAATATAATACAGTGGAACGCCGTATTTTATAGGCTATAGACGTATGTGGGATAACACCAGTACAGTTTACCTTGGCTAGTATCTCTGCTATTATAAAACAAGATTGCCAAAAATGATAGGCATGTGTTTATTAGGCTAACATTCAATAGTTTTATTTATTTCACGATTTCCATTAGATTTTTGTTACCATTTTCACTCGCTACAGCACGGCAAAACGTAAGATAAACGAAACAAAAATGGACGTCTAGCGAGGTGGGTGAGGCGGCCCACTAAAACCAACAGCACTGCCAGCTCACTTGTGATTGGCTGGAACGAAAAATGCTGCACTAATAAGATCTTATAAATGCACTAACAAAAGAAGTGCGGCTGTTCCATATTACCCATGTTGTGAAATAGCGAAGTCAAAGCAACGATAACAGTTTTTAGTACGAATACAGTTTATTTATCCAATCCATTCCAACATAAATTTTGCTAAAATGAAAACCTATTGTTGAGAAGTCATACCACGTAACGTATAAAAACACGACACAAGAAGTTTATGAACATACTCAGGTTACACTGGGTAGTGTAAAACTTCAACACCAGGCGTTCAAAAAGTGATCCAAATGAAGTTTCCTTTAATGTGATGCCATGATTGTACAAATCTAACGTGTTCTACAAACACCTCTAGCAGGTTAAGTTACGTAAACTTGACTTGTGTGTACGCTGTCTACGGGCTACTTTAGCTTTTGTGCTGTACCAAGATGGTGTCAATAACAATCGAGGTCGACCAAGTCACGGCAGCGTTGCCAGATGCAGCTGCATTTTCACTGTTGCCATATCTCGCGTTGTTCACTGTGCCACGCTAAGCCGATGAACGGTGATTATCATGTGCGCTTGTGTTTATTATGTTTACTTGTAATTTAAAACAACTCATTTTGCGCGGTATGTTGATGGTTGTTGCTTGTGAATCTCTCATATCTACAAACGTGCTCATGACGATACCACTCGTCATTACGAACGTCTCGTAATATCCCATACTCGTAGTAATGGGATTCCACTGTATATACAAACAATTTTCTAGGTTATTGACGTATGGGGGATAGGAATAATAACAGTACAGTTTACCTTGGCTAGTATCTCTGCTATTATAAAACAAGACTGCCAAAAACGATAGGCATGTGTTTAGTAGGCGTAAAATTCAATAATTTTATTTATTTCACGATTTTCATTAGCTTTTTGTTACCATTTTCACTCTCTACAGCACGGCAAAACGTAAGGTACTAAGGTAAACAAAACAAAAATGAAAGTCTAGCGAAGCGGGGGAGGCGGCAACTAAAACGAACAGCACTGCCATCTCACTTGTGATTGGCTGGAACGAAAAATGCTGCACCAATAAGATCTTATGAATGCACTAACAGAAGATGTGCGGCTGTTCCATATTATGTAACCTATTGGGAAATCATAACATGTAACGTATAAAAAGACGACACAAGAAGTTTATGAACTTACACGGGTTACGTTGGGTAGTGCAAAACTTCAACTCGAGGGGTTCAAAAAGTGATCCAAATGAAGTTTCCTTTTCATGCGTTGCCATGATCCGGCAAATCTAACGTGTTCTACTAACAACTAGGTTAAGTTGCGTAAACGTAACTTTTTAAATTAACTTCATGCAATATAACACACACAACGAAAAAAAATCATAGTGAGTTTGAAACTGATTCTACTTGCCGAGGGGAGGGGGAAATAGGTCGCAATCGATTTTGCGAAGGTAGCGATTTTACGAATGCGATGAGAGGAACCGTGAGTTTTCGTTAAATCGGGGACTAGTGTATGTCGTTAGATCGCCGATGTCGTTAGCCCCAAGGTAATTAATTTTGACACCCCCAAAAAAAAAATTTAAGTTTTTTTTTCCCTTAAAGTTAATGTAGAGCAATTACAGACTTAAAATAAATACATTTTCTTGAAATTATATGTTAGTATAACGAATAGGTGTCTTCCAAATAAAATGGTGATTCATAATTCCCAGTGTGCCGTGACGCCTACAGCTGCGAGGCGCGGTAGGCCAGAGGTCTGGTTGTGTAGGATGGGTGAGGGTGGGCAGAGGAGAGCGGCCGGCTGATTCACGACTTGTCTCCCTCAACTCGTGGTGCGCGCGTGATTCATCCTGCTTGCCTGGCGCAAAGCTCACCGGTAAAAGAACGACTTATACTGCAACGATTTAAAACATTTCAGTAAAGCCATTGAGTATTTTTTTTTTTTTTGTAATTACTCATGAACTGTTACAGCTTGTCGCCATTATACGATTTTAAGCGATACGAATAAAAATGCTTATAAAAGAAAAAAGTCCTTATTTTTTAAAAACCGGTATGCCTATTAGAAACTCGTATTTGGAGCCACTCAGAAAGGCTAAAAACTGACTTTTCAAAGTGCTGTCACTAAAATAACCACTGAATTAATCGTTGTTTTAAGTTTTAGGCCTATAGGAAAAATCGTAAAACTATGCACAATGCACCAGTTTAATGCTCTGCAGTGTGAGTAGAGGCAGAGTGGCTCTGCACGCGGGTCGCAGTCGGCCAGTCGCTCTAATCACTTCCCTAGATAATGCAGGATTTTTTTTCCCCCGTTTACCGACTGAGTGCCAAGCTGGTCCTTTTTTTGGCCGTGCTGTAATAAAAAAATAGAACCGTGTCGTCTCTTCATCCCGAACACCCTGGGCTCTCACCAGACACGGAAACAGACAATGACTGGAAGAAGGTGGGAAACAAAGGCAAACATATGGCGCTGCTTTGCGGCCAGACAGGCTGCTAGTTATCACGTGACTATCACAGTTGATGCGAGTGGCCGAGCACACACAAGCACTATCTGGTTTTTACGAGGGGGGGGGGGGAGTTAATGGTTATTGGCTGGCGAGGACAGTCAGGAGGGGTGTTATCTATTTTTAGCCTTACAGTACAGCACTCGCCAAACAAAATGCAAGTCGAACAATACAATAGCGTTGCTATGCGCACGTCTGGTGGCTGACTGCTGGCACAGATGAAAGAGGAGTAAGGAGAAGAAAGTGCAGAGAGGGCACGTGGAAAAATGTGAGATAAGCGTGAAGGGTGGAGGGAGCGTGGAGAAGTGATGAGATAAGGCAACGTTAATCACATCTCACATATGTCGGTGTTGCGCGGGCAGCCTAACTCACCAGGCGCGCGCTCTTTAACTGCATTCCAGCCAAAGTTTCTAACATTTTTTTACAGTTCTTTTTTGTTTCACAACTGCATATCACTAATTTACTATAACTGCAGTATGTTATTGTTTAATGTACGCAAATGTATTTTTAAATAACATTTTACTGTGAACAATTGCACTTTACTTAGCGTTGATCAATTTGAAAATATTAATTTTTCCAGGGTTCCTGGGAATTGTCGTTAGATCACTGATGTCGTTAGATCACTGATGTCGTTTGATCACTGATGTGGTTAGATCACTGATGTCGTTAGATCACTGATGTCGTTTGATCACTGATGTCGTTAGATCACTGATGTCGTTAGATCACTGATGTCGTTAGATCACTGATGTCGTTAGATCACTGATGTCGTTAGATCACCGATGTCGTTAGATCACCGATGTCGTTAGATCACCGATGTCGTTAGATCACCGATGTCGTTAGATCACCGATGTCGTTAGATCACCGATGTCGTTAGATCACCGATGTCGTTAGATCACCGATGTCGTTAGATCAC